>RDPX01000008.1:2263582-2304446 GCA_003991215.1 Morbakka virulenta | reverse complement strand
GATATGACGTCACTTATTCAGGCCACTATAAAGCAGATAAAACAGCGATATGACGTCATTTATTCAGGTCACTATAAAGCAGATAGAACAGCGATATGACGTCACTTATTCAGGCCACTATAAAGCAGATAAAACAGGGATATGACGTCATTTATTCAGGTCACTATAAAGCAGATAGAACAGCGATATGACGTCACTTATTCAGGTCACTATAAAGCAGATAGAACAATGATGTGACGTCACTTATTCAGGTCACTATAAAGCAGATAGAACAGCGATATGACGTCATTTATTCAGGTCAATATAAATAGGCTCAGCAGATAAAACAGCTACATATAATGTAGAAACCTATAGTATCTACCAGAAGTATCAGGAAAAAAGCTAGTGGGAAGAAAATAGTGCATCTTTTAATTTAATTCAGAAAAAGAGTTTAAAAAAAAAAGATGTTCTTTGTTCCTTCCTAACTTTCAGTTGAATTTGACTTTCTCAGTTAGAAAACTTGCATCAGAATAAAGACATAGAGAGGAATGAATTACACAAGATGCAAAAAATTGTTCTGGTACCAGCATGGAAAGCTCATTGAAACACTTGCCATAAAAACTAAGGCAAAGGATAGTTTTTCAGAGGCTCGGCCACAACATCCATTGATAGATATTATGTCCAACGATAGGGAGAAGAAAAGCACAATTAAGCAGAGCATTAATCTTCGAAATGGATCTGGTAGAGAAGGTTATAATTTTGGTTTATAATATATAACTTTTTCATCCGGACACATTCAGTTACAAACCTCGCTAGTCAAGGTAGTTTGCATTGGCTTGCTTATTTAACAAAGTTAAATATATTACTAAAAAAATTAATAAAACGACAATAATTCAGGGTTTGTCCATGGTTGGTTTCTACGACAGAAGATTTAGTATAGGGTGCGAATGATTATATTAGAAAGTTTTGTTGAAAGAAAGCACTCGTGTTTGTTGTTGATGTTCAAAGCGTTGGAAATTTCACTGAAAGGAATACAAGATTGACCGAATATACATAAAGAGCTCATGGAGAGATTTACAAAACTAACTTTCGAAAAGCTGGAATGCAAATCAGGAATCAAAAAACGATAGTTTTCATATTTATGAAAAGCATTTTTATCCAGGTTTGTTTCATACCCCACCGTCGATTCATGTGTGTATAACTGCTTTTGTGCAGTAACTAACAGCAAATCAGTCGAATTGTATAATAATAATGATAATAATAATAATAATACTAAATAATAATAATAATAATAATAATAATAATAATAATGATGATGATGACAATGTTTACACAGGGTAACCTCTTCAACACATGAAGTGCTGTTATGAATTATCTAAAAATATGATATATTACAATAAAGTATTATAACAAAGAATATAATAATTAGGTACAACTGGTCAAATTTAAGAGCATAAATTAATTTCTAGTCGACCTTATCAAACTGCTGTAGGTTATGTTTAAAAGTAAGAAGTGAGTCCAACTGTCGAAAGCTGCTCGAAACTTCATTGTGCAATTTGCGACCTTGCAACAAAAAAGGCCTTTTTTCCTACTTCTGTCCTAACTCTCGGGATTCCGGCTGCATATTTATTCTTAGTGATGTTCTGGTTATGATTCAGGGGTTCAAGACATATATTCATAACTTCTACAGATGTTTCATTAGGCATTTAAAGACCAATAGACAAGCCTTGTATTTCGATCGACATTAATTTGCAATATTTCTGTTGTTTTCCGAAAATAATCTTTAAAGCTCTGTTCTGAAGCGATCCAAATTTTCTACAGTCTGTTGCAGCTATTTTTAGGACCGGAGTAGAACAATAAAGGATTCCACAGATAGCTCAGTCGGTTCATTAAATGGTCATTAAAACCACAAGTAGTGATTCAAATTCAGTGCATTTTATCTTTTAGTTACCATTAGTGAAAAAATTGTTTTCAAGAAGAGAACATAGAATCATTTATATTTAACATGGTTTAGGTTTAATTGTACAAAGATATGACTTTTAACGCATATAAATCACTCCTATTAAATGAGCCAAGGCATTATTTGAAGGCTATACATCCTACTTCACTATTGCTTTTTCTAAATATATAATTAGTACTGATATAGCAGAGACAAACGTCCTACATTTTTTGTCATTAACTCAAGTCTCACAGGATACCAGATGATATATTTTTACATGGATAAAGGAGTTTTATCGTCAGAAAGGGCATCCGGCCAAGACATTCCTCATTGCCAAATCCAAGTCATGAAGGGCACCGTCTGAGCCTCAATTGCTGGGGGAAAATGACGTTAAAACAAAACCAAAAAAAAATAGGAGCTTTATCGTGTCATAAATTGTAATCTTTTTGAATGTTAGATTTCATGAGATAGTTCTCTCATCGTCAGGCTAACAAAGTGACTAGTTATAGTTATTTTAAAATTCGACAGTACGGAGCTACCTAGTGATAGGAGTCGAATTGGTTTGAGGAATTAAGCCACCTTAGTATCCCAAAGTCACCAAAAATTGTTTTCCAAATAGAGCTCAGAAGGACATACTCATGACATGATAAAGCTCCTATAGCTATAGCTTTCACCAAGTCAGGAATTTTCAACGTATGAATTTGCTTCACATTTCTCAGACTGGAGTGCGTAGAACAAAGTATGTAATGTTAGGTGTAGTCCATAGCCTAACTTTGGAAAAGAAATAATACAACAGCCAAGTTTAACCGCTGTGGGAAAAAATAGTGAATTTCCGGTGATATAAATCGCGTAGTGGTTAAAGAACTACAGAAAGGAGCCTAGCATCTGCAACTGAACTTACTAGTTTTGAATAATGTACATTACAAAGAAAAAAAGAAGTAGATCACACATTCTATAGGATCACAAACCACTTTGCACTAAAATTTGTATGAGACTTTTTCGGGAAAAATCAGACCGATGGGCCCATTGATAAAGTTATATACTCAACTTTTCCCTCTCTTATCAACTTCTCTCTTTTATCCCTTAACGAGAAAAATTTGAAAGGCAGTGCTGTTCAATGGTCTCTGTAACCACAAGCCAAGAGTATTTCCACTTCTCATCCGCAACATAACCACAGATCAGTTATAATTTGTACAAAAACCACCAACATTCTTTTAAAAAAAGCAAAGAATGGCTAGTGGCAATTGCAGCCCAATTTGAATTGTAATGTACAACTTTGTGTTACAAGAGACAAATACAAGTCCATAGGATGTACTGCTTCCTCTCTAAATAAACTTAATTAATAATTAGTGACCACAGATTTCAAGTGGTCTTTGATACGTATAAACTAATATTAAACTTTACGTTCTGAAGAGCAATTTTTTTCCGATACAGAATTTCAATTTTATATAATTTATAGAATATATAATTTTTCAGTAGTGTGCTGGTGTATTGGGCATAACTAAAGCAAGTAAATTTCCTATCAAACCTGTATATATATGTATATACATGTATATATATATATGTATATACATGTATATATATGTATATACATGTATATATATGTATATATATGTATATATATGTATGTATATGTATATATATGTATATATATATGTGTATATATGTATATATACATATATACGGTATACATAGATATTATATATTATATAATATATATTTATACCGCCTTGCAAACAAGTTGTGCTAAAAAAACTTTTTGTCCCACATTACAATATAAAAGTGCCTCAAAGGACGTCCCTTGCGAGGTTTGTGTTCATTTGTGACTTTCAAAACAAGACTTTACTGAACAGGCTTTAAAAGAGCCAAAACGGCTTGTCCAATTTTAAATCTACTCTCTATTTTAGAATATTCACAACTTTTTGATCTCATGGCACCTGCACTTCATAGAAATTGCTGTCTCGTGTTAACGCTGAATCTGCCGCATGCCAAGCTATTAAACGATGTTGATGAATGAGACATTTTTTCACCTGAAACACAAAATGAATACAAATTAGTTTTAGGATTTTTCAAATGAAGAGTAGTTAATTTACAGTCCTTTTCTTTCTTGAATTAGTTTCAGTCAAAGCCAACAAGGAATGTCATAGAAAAAATAAAGAACAAACAACAAACAGAGAAGGATAAAAAAATTAAATCGTTTTTAGATGTTCAGTGCCTGCTTGTTGTGATTCTGCTGTGATCTATTCAATGCTTTTTTTTTGGTATATTTATGACTCTGAATTGAATCTACAGAGCGTTAAAGATAACAGATGAGATCTATGACATCAAATTCCCTTGTTGTTACATTTCAATCATTTAAGGTATGTTTTTACTAACTATAGATGCAGGCGGTTTTTTTTAGTCAAATATCGACGTATTCATACGCACTCCATGGAAGATGTCAACTTAATCTGATACGTTATACAAATAATCATTTTTGAAATAGTTGCCCCAGAGAACACTGTGAGATTAAAGCTCAACAAAGAACTTTAGGAATGAAAGGAATATCTAAATTTTGAAATTTTAAGTTTTTATGTCCTATATTTGAATCATAATAATAATAATCATCATCATCATAATAATGATAATAATAAACAAAGTTCATGTCCAGCATGACAGCCCGCACAGAGAGATGGTATTCACCTGCCAGACGAGAAAACTTAACCCCGGCTACCGACCAGTAGCTTTAGAGGTTAAGCACCTTCCTCAATATGTTGGTGGTTCCAATGATGGTTGATGTTTGGAGTCCACCCAAGACATCAGGGATGCCCAACTCTTTCAAACTGCGCTCCAACCGCTTCGTCACCACTCCTAAGCTTCCCACGACGATTGGGACAACGCTGGTACATACACTATGTAACTTTCGGATTTGTTGGGCCAAGGGAGAATACTTAGTGACCTTTTCTTCTTCTTTAGCTGTCACATTTCGATCGGAAGGCACAGCAAAATCTACAACCAGCCATCTCTTCTTAGTGCGGTCAACAACAACAACATCCGGACGATTACATTCCACCTGTTGCATTGTCTCCACTGATCTATCCCACCAAACTTCAAACCTACCATCTTCACTCTTTCTAACTTTGTCAGGCACCTCTTCAAACCATTTCCCCGCACATTTCAACCCATACTTCTTGCACAGCTCCCAATATATTCTCAATCCCATCCTATCATGTCGCCTCTTGTACTCCTTCTGAGCCAGTACCTTACACCCACACGCAACATGCCAAACTGACTCAGATTCAATTCCGCAGATGCGACACATAGGACTAACACCACCATCCCACTTCGCCTGCGCCAACCTTGTCCTCGATGCTTGCTCTTAAGCAGCAAACACAAATGCCTCTGTGCTTTTTGCAAGGAAACCACCCTTAACCCACTGTACTGATCTCTCTGTTGCATTTTCATCCATCTCCCGAAAGAACCTACCATGCAGAGCCTTCTCCATCAATCTCTCCTTTCTCTCCTCAACCACTCTCGTCTTGTAATGCTTCTTTGTCTCCCTTCCATGCATAATCATTCCAGCCACCTGTTCCAAAATCGTCTCCTCAGTAGCATGTACATACTCTTCTAACCCTAACTCTTCCTGCCTCACACAATCTTCAACGCTGATCAGGCCACGACCCCCATCCTTTCTTCCGATGTACAGACGATCTACACTACTATTCCTATAGAAAGCACCATTCATCGTTAAAATCTTCCTTGTCTTGGTATCAAGTTTACGTAGCTCAGCATCAGACCAATCCAGTATTCCAGAGCTGTATCGGACAACACTAACTGCCCACGCATTGATGCCGCGAACCAAGTTCCCAGCATACAACCTCGACTTTGCCAGCAATTTCACACGTCGTAGGTACTCATTCCCAATTTTCTCCTTCATCTTCTTCTGCATTACTTTCGCCCCTTCTAGCACTCCCAGGTACTTGTACCCATCTTCATCAACCTCCTTCATCAACTCCCCACTCGGTAGCTCGATTCCCTCACATTCAGCCCTTTCACCTCGTTTAATTTCCAAAACAGCACACTTATCTAACCAAAACTCCATCCCAATGTCCCTAGAGTAAACCCTCACCACCTCGACCAATGCCTCCAACTCACGTTTACTCCGTCCAAATAGCTTCAAGTCGTCCATAAACAATAAATGATTGACCAACACCCTACCGTGACCGAAGAAATATCCAAGCTTCTCTCTGTTGAGTAAAATACTCAGCGGGATCATTGCAATAACAAAGATCAAAGGGGAAAGGGAGTCACCTTGGAATATTCCCCGATTGATGTTAACTTCACCAAGCACCTCATTATTAGCCGTCAGTACTGTCTTCCATTCAGCCATACTTCCTTTCAGCAAACTCCGCACATTCTCTGCAACTCCAACCATGTCCAGCATCTCCAAAATCCAACTGTGAGGGACCATATCATATGCCTTCTTGTAATCAATCCAGCACATGCTAAGGTTTCTCTTCATAGCCCTGACCTCGTGCAAAATTGCCTTATCGATCATCAATTGATCTTTCGTGCCACGTGACTTCTTCCTGCATCCCTTCTGTTCCTCAGGAAGAAGATTATTATTTACAAGATGACCGTAGATCTTTTCAGCAAAGATTCCAGAGAGCAGCTTCCACATCAATGGTAGACAAGCTATCGGCCTATAGTTACTAGCTGCTGTCCCCTTTCCAGAATCTTTCTGAATTAAAACTGTCCTCCCCTTGACCATCCAGTCGGGTACCACGCCTGACGTCAAACACTCCTGCAGAGTTGTTGCAATTGACAAGTGTAGCGAGGTGAACTTTTTGAACCAGTAACCTCTGACCCAGTCAGGTCCAGGGGCTTTCCAGTTTGCCATCTTTCTTATCCCTGCCTTAACATCTTGCAGAGCCACCATAATGTCCTCTTGTTTCTCTACGTCTGCAAACTTTTCCCTCACATCACCCAACCAACTTGCTTCCTTGTCGTGTTCCTTTTCCTCGGACCAGATAATACTCCAGAACTCTCTTGCCTCATCTGCATTAGGAGCAGAGGATTCCATCTTATGTCCATTGCCATTAAGCTCCTTGTAGAGTTGACATTGATTGTTCTTGAAAAGGTTGTTCTGTCTCCTGGCAAGGCTTTTCCCAACAAACTGTCTAATCTTAGCACTAGCGGAAGAAATTTTGTTCTTCAACATTGTGCTGACTGTCATCGTTCCCTTCACTACAAGCTCATATTTCCTATTCAATCTATCACGAACAACCTGACGAACCTTATTCCCTTGCTTTATCTCCTCAATTCGTCCAAGATCTTTCCTCCACTCGCCAATGCTCTTTTCCAACCTCCTCTGCCACCATGGCTTCTTCTTTCTAACTGTTTTGTTTTTTCCCATCACACCTAACCGGGATGCAACCACATATGATCCAGCATACAGTAACCGATTAATCTCAGTCACAGTCATACTGTCTCTTACCAGATTGTGCATCAATCCATCAACAAGCTTCACCTCCTCCCCTATTTTTCTACCATCCTGAGCCTTCAAACTTGGTACTTCAACAACATCCTCGCTATGGTACACCTCTCTTAGCAATGCCAGGGCTCCACTTTCATCGTTACTCAACGCTCTCATATCGTCACCCCTTCTCCATACATCTACTCTCTCTATAACTACTCTTAAATCCCTTTCCTCAGCATCATTAGCTACCACGACATTCTCTATCTCCATTTCACCTAAACCACTCTCCGGCCTGATACAAAAGTCAACTTCTCCTTCGCTGGACTCTTCCTCAACTAAAGCTTCCTCTCTGACCATTCTTTCAATCTCGCCGCGTTCTACGACTGACAACAACCCATTGGCTTCAATTTGCTTTAGCTGCGAAAGAAGACTAGCAACACTCCTCACACTGACATCTCTCCCATCCCACATCTCCTTAACTTTCCCAATGTAGCCATCTGCCCTTCGACCACCACTCCTCACGAAACATTCCCAAAGTACTTTCCTTTCAAAATGGCTCCATTTGCTTTTGAACAAACCAGTCCGTCCCATCTTGCCTCTTTTCTCTCCTTTCCACCCCTTCCTACCCATTGGTTCCTCTGTGCGACTGCCATCCTTGGAACTTTCAACATTTTCACTTGCCTCCGGCCTAGAAACTTCCCCAGTTCTAATAAGAACTCTTTCCTGCGGGTCGTCAGAGACCCTCCGACTTCCAGGTTTCCCTTCAGTCGGTTTTTTCTTCAGAAAACTCATCGAAACAACATGAGAATTCGCAAACAACAACTCAGAAATACTTCCGGACTGCTATACTCGGTTCACCTCTCAACAAAGAGAGGTTATCCAGGGGCACGAACTTGGACGCATAGACTTTACCCCCATAATAATAATAATAATAATAATAATAATAATAATAATAATAAAAACACAGCATACATCACGAACGGCCTAGTACCCTAGGTTATTGGTAATAACTCGGTGCTATGAAGTTCTAAAACAATGTACAAATAAAAGAAAAAGAGATAAAACATAATAATAATAATAATAATAATAATTAATAATAATAATAATGATAATAATAACCCAAGATACATCTGGTAAAGCAAATCATTAGCTCATGAATAGAGACAAAGTTAAAAAGAGATTTGCAGCAGGGTAAGTTGACTCATAAGCTCCTGAGTAGGACAAAACAGCATTATCTTATCAATGGCACAGGATTTGTAACGTAGTGAAGGAAAGAAGGAGGTACAGAGAGAAAATATTAGTGCGAAGTGTCTAGAAATATCCGAAAATGTGGTAAAGGCCGTGAGATATAGCAGCCTGTTAGTATGTCAAAAAAGCAAAGTAATTAGGGGCTCAAAGGCCCTCCTCCTTTAAGAATTTGGTCTTTCAACTTTTGAGAATGGACTTTTTCAGATTGGATATTCTCTTCGTGCTTGGTTTTCAACACCTTTGGCATTTGTTGTTCTAAGTCTCAACTGAATGTGAAGGTTCAGACGAACCTCCATCTCTCCGTCTTATCCTTATTTAAGTGTCCTTACTGTACGGTAAACATCAGAATCAGATTCTAGAATAAATCATCACCAACTTTCGTAACCCACAGTGATTGACAATTCTGGGATATATTTACTCAAATTATGAATTCTGATCATTTCAAACCCTTACGCAGAATTCAGAAAACCTCGGCCTGAATCCTGGATATTGCCCTTGTTCTTGTAAGGTAAAATAGCTATGCTTCTAATCTATTTGGTTCTGAAATTAAGAAAAAAGGGACGTTCAGCCAGGATCATTTTGATTTAAATAATTTGGGGTTTGTTTTAACAAGACTAATTCACCATATTAAGATAAGGCAGCTTCTATACTGCCGGTAACCAATGAAATAAAAAAAATCCTATTTTGCCGTGTCAGGTGTAACTAACATTTCATTGGTCGATCTGGTAAAGTCACGTGACGTGCAACGTTTCCGGGTTTTTTTTACGTTTTTTTAAGATTAAGGACACAGAGAGGTACGGGAGTAGACCACAGCCTGCTCAATTACAATAAATGGTATTCTTATTTACTTTGTCTGGTTAACTTTAAAGTCGACTCATGAACGTACGTAAATCAAATATAGCGAATGTAGTCAAACAAAATTCATTAATTTCTCCTCAACGTATTACGAATACAAGGAAATGAAAGCCATCTAGATTGTGTATGAATTCTTTCTTTGTTTTCCTTCGGTCTTCTTTCTACTTCAAGTTGGATACGCCGCTCGGCATTTCTTCTTCCCCGCGCTCCTATTGCTTGCATCGTCCTCTTCAGCGTCAACTGTTTTTATATCAGTCTGCACTATGTGTCTCCCTCTCAACCTCTGGCGCCATCTACGTCTTTTTCCAACTACTTGCTGATGGTACACATGCTTCACAATACTTTCCTCCTCTCTCCTAAGCAGGTGTCCAAACAAGCGGAGTTTATCATTCTTCGCCTGTCTCTGCACTTCGGCTACTTTGGCATGCCTTCTCAAATCTGCACTTGTTCTGTGCATCCACAGAAATACTCCAGCCATCCATCGTACCATCCGCATTTCTGTGCTTTCTTCAGTGACCACGTTTCAGCTCCATGAAGCATAACAGGTCTGATGGCCGTCTTTTAGAAATAGCTCTTGTGTGTAATGTGTGTAATTGTGTAGTAATGAGGCTAGTCAAAAAGCGCCACTCTTTGATTCCTTAAAGAGGCATCCCGCTTGTTAATTTCCCAACATTTTTTCAATCCTCCACTCATGTTATGATCTCTTGTTTAAAACTTTCTTGGTCATTGTTGTTCGAATTATATATTTTGTCTACACATCCTCGTCCTTGGCACCAATAACAAATTTACTGTCTAACAACAAATGGAAATAAAATAATTAAGAATCACATGTCTCTTACAACTAATAGTATCAAAATTATCAGTTTTTTAAAAACCTTACAGCAAGATGCAACGCTTCAAAAATTGATGCTGCTGCAATTAAGGTAGCCCCTGTTTAAAAAACTGTAAAATATATCTAAAAATATAAAAAAATTAATAGTAAAATATCATGAAAACTAACAGACAACAAACAAAAGAAAGTACACAAAGTTTAATTTAATAATTAACTTAATGTGAAAACCACTCAGATGAAAAGCTGTAATGAAGACAGGTGTTAAGAAATTTTCACTGTACTCCGAAAATCAGACAATGAATTAGATTGTTTGATATTAATGGACAGAGACTTGAAAACTTTTACATTAAGAGGAAAAAAAAGGAAGATCTAAAGGCTAATTTTAAACAATAAATAATGCATTCCAGTTTCTAGTTTTAACAGAGTTTTGATTATGAATAAAGCAATATCAGCAGACGTGGTTTCATTTCCGGAGGGATCGAGTTGGGTGCACAGTTCACCTACATTAAGCACAAGCCTTCTTTTATCTTGTTTCAGTTGTACGTCATAAACTAACTCAGTAACGGAGATGAGTTACTGTCAGATAGAAAAAACTGTTTTCATTTTACCTCAAAAGCGGCACATTGCAAAAGCCATTACATCTTTTTCTGTAATTTTTTTCATTTTCACAGCTGAAAGAATTAAGGAAATAAAAAAGAAAATACTCTTAAACTTGATGCATGCACCCAACTTACCCTTATTGGGCTGGGAGTCGGATGGGTTTGGTGGGATTTCTACCCCTGAGTCCCACATGGGCTCGTATTGCTCCACCACCCAACAATAACAAGAATAATAATAATAATAATAATAATAATAATAATAAATACATCGATTTATCACACACACTTAGGTGTGATGCATGCACTAAGCTTTCCCTTATCGGGCTGGGAGTCGGATCGGTTTGCAGGGGATTCTACCCCTGAGTCCCCCATGGGCTCGTATTGCTCCACCAATCAATAATAGTAATAATAATAACAATAATAATATTAAAATCATCCCGATGGTAATTGGAGCACTCGGGATGATAACTAAGCATTTCATGGACTATAATAACATCATCAATCCGAATTTTCACTTTGGTACTCTACAAAAAGCGTGCTTATTGCAAACAGCGAGGATTCTTCGTCATGTACTTAACATCTGAGGTTACAGGTAATAAAGTGATGTTTCGTCAATTTTGCCGACCTCTACTATCTAAGAGTTTGGATATTCAGAAGAAATAATAATAAAGATAATAATAATCAAAACAGTCAAAATGTTGGACGTTATGAAATTCAACATTCCTTTTTATTTGAAACTCTTTCTTCACTATTTTCAGGGGGAAATTCCGGCATCCTCTATAGTACAGACTCGCCCTGTTTATTAGACACATGACAGTTTGCAAAGATGGATCGTACATTAATTGAAAAGAAATAGAATATATTGTTTCTTCCAGTATGAATGAAGTCCTGCTTATCAAAATAGTTTTTCTAAAAGCTATCAGAAATGCAAGGTAACAAACACAACTGATACCAACCATATTACCTCTGCAATGCCTTTAAGTGAAACTTTGGCTTGCTTTCTTCTTCAACTTGTAATTGTCACCCTCTAAGAAATGTGAATGGTTTGAAAAGAATAAAGTCATTTCACTTCCACTTTTGGTCCACATGCCCAACATTAAAATATTGACAAACCTATATTAATAGCTACTAATAGCTATGCTAAGAGGATCTGTGGCTTAATGGTTAGTGCAACTGCACCATAACCAAGAATTCCGGGTTCGATTCCCCGAGCGGGCGACTTTCAACTTTGGAAATTCACAGAAAGAAAAGCCTATTGGTTGGTGTTAGGAAGGGCATCCGGCCAAAAAATTCCTCACTTCCAAATCAAAGACCCTGTGATGAAAGGCACCGTCTGAGCCCCAGTTACTGAGAAAAAGTGACGTTAAAGCCAAAAAAGCCAAAGAAAGCTATGTTATGTTTCCATAGGGTGGAAGTAAAATTGTGAGTCATTTTGATATTCTGTTAAGCTTTCCTGTTGCATTCCTGAACACCTTTGTGTCTGTAACTTCATATGTTGTAAACACTTGTCCTGTGATGATTTTATTAACAGACTCTACCGTTTTTATTGCCAGGATGAAAAAAGTGAAACTAAAATATTTGACTGTGGTGCTCATATTAATAGAAATAATGAAGATCTGTATATGAATTAAAATTATCGTCTAACCAGTTCAACTGTAACTATTCAACCTACAAGTCTCTAGCCAGGAATTGTAGATTGAACAGTTTTTATTATTTTAATCCAATTATACATTTTTTTCTAACTGAATTGTAATTCCTGTATAGGAATTATGTATAAATAAACAAATTAAAAAGAGAAAAATAATGACAACATTGTTAATTAATAATATTTAGTTGAAACTTCGAAAGTAATTGTGGATCAAGAGAAATTAGTCATCACAAGATTGAGCTAGTCTATATTAAAAGAGGTGTAACTTGAAAAATATTGTATCAGCTGTCATCGGATCCCTGAGGTCCAGAACCCAAAATCGGGAAAGAAATCCAGAATGAATCATAAGCGCTGAATTTCCTTCAGTGCGTTTTGTCATGTATACGACTTTTTGTGATTAATTTATTAATTGGGATTGTGTGATATCATATTTTTGACAAATCTCTCAGAGCGCGCTAGTGCAAAAAAAGGGAAAATCTAATTCTAGTTTTCTTAAGGCTGTGAGTAGAGGGGAAAGAGTACTTATTTTCAGTTTTGATATTCCTATTATGAATTCGTTTTGACAATGAAAACAACAGGAAGACAACACACCAGAGCACCCAGATAGTTCAACTCCTTCTCTTGACGTCACACCACACTTGCATTTACAGAGTGGCAATCAAAGCAGCAAAACAGGTCCTTGCAGAGGCTCTGAAAACTTCAAAGAAGCCAAGAGGCAGACCAGAAACCACCTGGATCTCAATGACTAATGCACAATTAGCAGAGAAAGGCCTGTTAAAAATTGGAGATACAAAACTAGAACAACAAGCTAGAGACAGAATAAGATGGAGGAAGATAACGAAAAACTGATCTTACAAACTCTTAAATATATGGATTTTAGCGCAATGTCGACAAACGACGGAAGGCGTATTTGATATATATATAATCAAAGCAGCCAAAGCCTATCGCATCGCTGCTATTTGCGATGGAAAAGGGGAAGGAAATAGAGAGATTATATAAACAGCATGACATAATGTGAAGAATGCTGTTTATATCATATCTACTATTGGAAATACAGACTTACAGAAGGCAAAAAACCATATTCTTTTGATCTAAATTCTACTGTATACTTTGTTATGTAAACAAACATGAACTTGAACCATGACCTCAAAAGGAACGTCATTTAATGCTAAAAGTGTAATTAAATTTAACAAAGATTATACTTCTGAAGAATCAAAAGAGATGATAATTAATAAAAGCTATATTTCACATATGTTGCAATTTTTTCATACACAGTTTTACATATTTTTACTATTTGGTTTTTAATCTGAAGTTGGCTAATTTACTTTTTTGATTAGACTTTTATATTTGAATTAAATACAGTCTACAGTGTACTTTTAAACCCTCATCTTGAAATATCATCAAAATTGTTTACGTTTTTTTTTAACCACAATACTTTCAGAGTTTGTCTTTTAAATGATGAAGATGCTTAGATTCTCCATTGGAAAAACCAGAAGGGACAGAGTGAGGAATGACACAGTGCAAGACACGCTAGGAGTGGCCAAGCTGGGTGATAAAATCAAGATCGAGGTTAAGGTGATTCATTCATGTCATGAGAAGAGATGAGGAGTACATGGGCAGGAAGATAATGAGTATGAACACCTTCGGGAAAGAGGAAACGCGGGAGACCGAAAAGGAGGTTTTCCGACTTGGTGAACGAGGGTATGACGATGGTAGGAATCTCTGACACCAGAGATAGGCAGAGATGGAGGAAGCTAGTCCGCTGTGGCGACCCCTGATGGGAGAAGCCGAAAGAAGAAGAAAAAGAAGAAGAAAAAGAAGAAGAAAAAGAAGTCTTTTAAATGATAGGTTTAAGTCGCGAAAACTAGGATTTGATTGGAACATTCTTTTAAGATCCTCTTCCACCAGCAGCCTCCTATTTAATGATCCAGACTTCAACATTTTGAAAAATTTCTCAGTGGTCTGCTTGGCCATTAAGGATTTTTTTATAAATTAACTAATTCCTTTGATAAAAAATAATTATAAACAACAGCACTTGATTACCTTTTATTTTGAGCATATTACAAGAAAGCCTAAATGTGCATTTGTTTACAAATGTAAACTGCAGTTTGACGTGCTTTCCTGTTATCATGTGTATCGAAAGAGAATTGAAGATGAAAGTAATCTTTCCATTAGTGCATTTTTTTTGTGTTTTCTACAAACACAATGCCTATAGCTAAACCAGAAAAACCTATTGGTTATCGTGTGCGCTGGCCTTCTTTTAGGGTTAAGTAATGTTGCCTAGTACAAGTAATTGAAAAGACCATAGCATTTAACAACCCTGTACATATTACGTTCATTGACTTCATGAAAGCCTTTGATAATGCCAAACTTCCCTGCCTATGGAGTCTTGTAGATAAAACATCATTTCACACACAAAAGAAACCTTTTGAAACAATTATGAAAACTCTAAAGCATATATCAGAACAGATATTGGAAAGCCATGTTGTGTTTTTATTCTAAAAGTTCCATCTGCCATCCTATTCTGTATCAAAAGCAAGTGTATGACAACCGATTAGATCAACACAAACTTTCACCTTACCATTTGAGACAATCAAATCNTTCCAAAGAAGTCTCATAAGAAAAATGCTAAATATAAAATGGCCAAATAAAATAAGGAATGAAGAGCTATATGAAAGATCGAAAGTAAAGAAATGGACCGAAAAGATAAGAGAAAGAAGACACAGATGGCTAGGACACATGTTACGCCTGCCAGAAAAAGCCCCGGCAAAACAGGCCCTTGCAGAGGCTCTGAAAACTTTAAAGAAGCCAAGAGGCAGACCAGAAACCACCTGGATCTCAATGACTAATGCACAATTAGCAGAGAAAGGCCTGCTAAAAATTGGAGATACAAAACTAGAACAACAAGCTAGAGACAGAATAAGATGGAGGAAGATAACGAAAAACTGATCTTACAAACTCTTAAATATATGGATTTTAGCGCAATGTCGACAAACGACGGAAGGCGTATTTGATATATATATAATCAAAGCAGCCAAAGCCTATCGCATCGCTGCTATTTGCGATGGAAAAGGGGAAGGAAATAGAGAGATTATATAAACAGCATGACATAATGTGAAGAATGCTGTTTATATCATATCTACTATTGGAAATACAGACTTACAGAAGGCAAAAAACCATATTCTTTTGATCTAAATTCTACTGTATACTTTGTTATGTAAACAAACATGAACTTGAACCATGACCTCAAAAGGAACGTCATTTAATGCTAAAAGTGTAATTAAATTTAACAAAGATTATACTTCTGAAGAATCAAAAGAGATGATAATTAATAAAAGCTATATTTCACATATGTTGCAATTTTTTCATACACAGTTTTACATATTTTTACTATTTGGTTTTTAATCTGAAGTTGGCTAATTTACTTTTTTGATTAGACTTTTATATTTGAATTAAATACAGTCTACAGTGTACTTTTAAACCCTCATCTTGAAATATCATCAAAATTGTTTACGTTTTTTTTTAACCACAATACTTTCAGAGTTTGTCTTTTAAATGATGAAGATGCTTAGATTCTCCATTGGAAAAACCAGAAGGGACAGAGTGAGGAATGACACAGTGCAAGACACGCTAGGAGTGGCCAAGCTGGGTGATAAAATCAAGATCGAGGTTAAGGTGATTCATTCATGTCATGAGAAGAGATGAGGAGTACATGGGCAGGAAGATAATGAGTATGAACACCTTCGGGAAAGAGGAAACGCGGGAGACCGAAAAGGAGGTTTTCCGACTTGGTGAACGAGGGTATGACGATGGTAGGAATCTCTGACACCAGAGATAGGCAGAGATGGAGGAAGCTAGTCCGCTGTGGCGACCCCTGATGGGAGAAGCCGAAAGAAGAAGAAAAAGAAGAAGAAAAAGAAGAAGAAAAAGAAGTCTTTTAAATGATAGGTTTAAGTCGCGAAAACTAGGATTTGATTGGAACATTCTTTTAAGATCCTCTTCCACCAGCAGCCTCCTATTTAATGATCCAGACTTCAACATTTTGAAAAATTTCTCAGTGGTCTGCTTGGCCATTAAGGATTTTTTTATAAATTAACTAATTCCTTTGATAAAAAATAATTATAAACAACAGCACTTGATTACCTTTTATTTTGAGCATATTACAAGAAAGCCTAAATGTGCATTTGTTTACAAATGTAAACTGCAGTTTGACGTGCTTTCCTGTTATCATGTGTATCGAAAGAGAATTGAAGATGAAAGCAATCTTTCCATTAGTGCATTTTTTTGTGTTTTCTACAAACACAATGCCTATAGTTAAACCAGAAAAACCTATTGGTTATCGTGTGCGCTGGCCTTCTTTTAGGGTTAAGTAATGTTGCCTAGTACAAGTAATTGAAAAGACGATAGCATTTAACAACCCTGTACATATTACGTTCATTGACTTCATGAAAGCCTTTGATAATGCCAAACTTCCCTGCCTATGGAGTCTTGTAGATAAAACATCATTTCACACACAAAAGAAACCTTTTGAAACAATTATGAAAACTCTAAAGCATATATCAGAACAGATATTGGAAAGCCATGTTGTGTTTTTATTCTAAAAGTTCCATCTGCCATCCTATTCTGTATCAAAAGCAAGTGTATGACAACCGATTAGATCAACACAAACTTTCACCTTACCATTTGAGACAATCAAATCTCTAATTTCTCAAGTAACTGAATTCATCTGCCTAGGCCATACGCTTTTTTCGAAAAATGACGGAGTACATATGTATATGTATATGTATATGTATATGTATATGTATATGTATATGTATATGTATATGTATATGTATATGTATATGTATATATATGCATATGCATCATGAGTATCCATAAATCATTAGAAGTAATGATCAAGGGAAAGAGAATGAGAGGCAGACAGCGGAGGAAATGGCGAGATTCCATAAGTAAATAGAAAAAGGGAACCCAACATCATGGAGAGGGTAAAGTTCATACAAAACAGGACGTTAAATATAATGGTCAGTAAAAATCCCCTTGAGATCGTAGAAAAGTATTAATTACTTGGAAATCCTTGGAAATTTTGCTATCGATCACCAACATATTAGGAAGAGTTGGACGTTTTGATTGATGGTACAGATACGCAAATTAATACAAAAATCAAGATCCAGTTAGTTATACATGGCGATAGTCATCTCCACTGTGATGCAAGCAAGTAAAACATGGAGAAGAACAAAGAAGATACAGCCGTAGATTCTTTGCAACAAAGAAGCCTGAGAAGGATTCTAGAATTGTCAGAGCAGGACAAAATA
This sequence comes from Morbakka virulenta, assembly GCA_003991215.1. Lineage (NCBI taxonomy): Eukaryota > Metazoa > Cnidaria > Cubozoa > Carybdeida > Carukiidae > Morbakka > Morbakka virulenta. The sequence goes on along the minus strand of RDPX01000008.1, from coordinate 2,286,576 downwards.
ATAATTGAAGAAATCTTGAGACGAAAAGGTCAGCAAGAGAAGATAGCCGAAGAAAAAAAACAAAAAATCCCCAAAATACTGACGGAACATGCCCTCGGGTCGCCACCCAGATGACGAGGTCACCATGCTCTATCTTGGAGACCTGCAGCAGGAAGATAGAGAAGAAGCATGGGCGTGAGAACGTGGCAAACCAGGTCTAAAGACGTCATGATGGAATACCGAAGAATACAGATTCAAAATACACTAGCTCTGGCTGAGAATCGAATCCACTAGGGCTATTTGGTGTCCGATGTCCTGCCCAGACCAGAGTATTCAAAGCATAAAGTAAGATGAAGATAGATAATATTTTTAGATTCCATATGGAATAATTAAACACAATCGTAACTGTGAGCAGGAAAATAAAAGTTAGACAGTATCAATTTTAAGAAAAATATTTTGGATAAGATAACCATAAAAAATAGTTTGGATAAGATAACCATAAAAATATTTTGGATAAGATAACCATAAAAAATACTTTGGATAAGAAAACCATAAAAAATATTTTGGATAAGATAACCATAAAAAATATTTTGGATAAGATAACCATAAAAAATATTTTGGATAAGATGACCATAAAAAAATAACTAGTAAATGATCATGCGAAATCACAAAAGAGGCGAGTTTTACTGTCAGAAAAAGATGTTTAAGTTGGTTGGGCAATTGTCTTGGTTGGATGTTAAAGCCTGGAAGGAGAGCAGTACACGAGTTTTTGATGCCTGGAAAGAACCCTTTCGGAAAATTAGAAGGTACTTGACTAAGTATGGAAAAAGTTCCTAGAGAAAAATAAGCTGAACATTAAAAGTTTAGAACAGATAAGGAAATTACAAGAGATCGGGGAAAAGTATGTAAAACAGACTAATATCGGAGAAATTTAACGAGCAATTTGTAAATGAATAGTGGAGTTGATTGTCACAAAAACGATGGCATATAGATGGAGCCTGAAATCTGTAACTTTCAAAACACAATCGAACTTTATTCAATGATCGTTAACAANATATGTATATGTATATGTATATGTATATGTATATGTATATGTATATGTATATGTATATGTATATGTATATGTATATGTATATGTATATGTATATGTATATGTATATGTATATGTATATGTATATATATGCATATGCATCATGAGTATCCATAAATCATTAGAAGTAATGATCAAGGGAAAGAGAATGAGAGGCAGACAGCGGAGGAAATGGCGAGATTCCATAAGTAAATAGAAAAAGGGAACCCAACATCATGGAGAGGGTAAAGTTCATACAAAACAGGACGTTAAATATAATGGTCAGTAAAAATCCCCTTGAGATCGTAGAAAAGTATTAATTACTTGGAAATCCTTGGAAATTTTGCTATCGATCACCAACATATTAGGAAGAGTTGGACGTTTTGATTGATGGTACAGATACGCAAATTAATACAAAAATCAAGATCCAGTTAGTTATACATGGCGATAGTCATCTCCACTGTGATGCAAGCAAGTAAAACATGGAGAAGAACAAAGAAGATACAGCCGTAGATTCTTTGCAACAAAGAAGCCTGAGAAGGATTCTAGAATTGTCAGAGCAGGACAAAATAATAATTGAAGAAATCTTGAGACGAAAAGGTCAGCAAGAGAAGATAGCCGAAGAAAAAAAACAAAAAATCCCCAAAATACTGACGGAACATGCCCTCGGGTCGCCACCCAGATGACGAGGTCACCATGCTCTATCTTGGAGACCTGCAGCAGGAAGATAGAGAAGAAGCATGGGCGTGAGAACGTGGCAAACCAGGTCTAAAGACGTCATGATGGAATACCGAAGAATACAGATCCAAAATACACTAGCTCTGGCTGAGAATCGAATCCACTAGGGCTATTTGGTGTCCGATGTCCTGCCCAGACCAGAGTATTCAAAGCATAATGTAAGATGAAGATAGATAATATTTTTAGATTCCATATGGAATAATTAAACACAATCGTAACTGTGAGCAGGAAAATAAAAGTTAGACAGTATCAATTTTAAGAAAAATATTTTGGATAAGATAACCATAAAAAATAGTTTGGATAAGATAACCATAAAAATATTTTGGATAAGATAACCATAAAAAATACTTTGGATAAGAAAACCATAAAAAATATTTTGGATAAGATAACCATAAAAAATATTTTGGATAAGATAACCATAAAAAATATTTTGGATAAGATGACCATAAAAAAATAACTAGTAAATGATCATGCGAAATCACAAAAGAGGCGAGTTTTACTGTCAGAAAAAGATGTTTAAGTTGGTTGGGCAATTGTCTTGGTTGGATGTTAAAGCCTAGAAGGAGAGCAGTACACGAGTTTTTGATGCCTGGAAAGAACCCTTTCGGAAGATTAGAAGGTACTTGACTAAGTATGGAAAAAGTTCCTAGAGAAAAATAAGCTGAACATTAAAAGTTTAGAACAGATAAGGAAATTACAAGAGATCGGGGAAAAGTATGTAAAACAGACTAATATCGGAGAAATTTAACGAGCAATTTGTAAATGAATAGTGGAGTTGATTGTCACAAAAACGATGGCATATAGATGGAGCCTGAAATCTGTAACTTTCAAAACACAATCGAACTTTATTCAATGATCGTTAACAAGCACATCAATGTTTGCAACATGTGGCTGAGTAGCACATATTAACACATGCATAGAAGTCATTTTAATGCTGTCTGAAATGTAAACAATCCCAAGTTTGGCTTTTCTGTTGTCATCCAGTATTTACAATACCAAAGAAAACACTGAGTATTTAGCACTTTACCGCATCACAGATACACACACAAAAGCACACACACACAGATACACACACAAATAATAACAAAACACAGAGTTTAAAAAGTAGGTAACACCTATGAATGGTTTTAAGAGTTGATCCCTATCAAGGGATTTACCCATTTTCTCCCTTGAAATACGATTCTTTAACACTTGGTCAGGTAGACGGACCAACAGACACAGTTTTGTACTGATTACATACAATGTTGTCCATTTAAAACATTTTAGTTTCGCTAGTACCCTTATATCAACTCTATCTTGTTTACAAAAATATTTTTGTTGTTGTTGTTCATCACACAAATTGTCTTGACTGTCCTGGGAAAATGATTTGTCATTTTCCATTTTCAACTCGTAAAAGTAGTATTATGTTTTGTTTCTATAATACTAGTTGATTACAATATATTATCGAAAGTTAAAATAAATAGAACATACAAATGACGTATTTAATTCTTTGCAATGACGTGACCATTCGTTATCGCATGGCAATACTTTTTAGACTTATTGTATAAGAAATGTACATTCGATAAAAAAGAAATATTTTGAATAAGTATTTGCCCCCGCCTTGTCTTTGGATACAATAGAATTCAAATGCAACAGGACATTAGGGAGGGGGGGGATAGTTTTAAAGTTAATATCAAAGTTTATTCAGCGCAATGATCCTAAGAGTAATGAAATAAAAGAATCGTGAATAGATGAAAACAGAAGATTTTTGTATTTTTTTACCCCCTGGAATAAAGTGGTGTGATTTTAGATCGTTGTTGATTTTTCAAACAAGAGGCTCCAAGTTTAGCTATTTATATCATTTGTGAATTTGACAACAGATTGAGTTTTACGTATTGACTTAGTATCTTACCATTCAAAGCTTGTGAGATGAGAGATCGACATTGATATGCTTAAAGAGAAAACGTACGAACAAAAACACAGTAATGAATGAGAGAGTTTTAATTGCTTCAGACAGTTCATTAATTGCATTCCCATTCAATGCTTCTGCAGTTGAGTGACCTACTGTTTTGATTCGCTGAACGAAAGAAATTCATTCTGTCACAAGTTGACCAGGTTAATAGTACAAGTCACATGTTCTCCTTTGATAAATAAAGATCCCATTCCAACAGCCAATCTGATTTGCTGAAGTAAACATATTAATTCCGTCAGGTTGATAGTACACGTCACATGCTCCTATGATGAATAAAATTCCCACTGCAAAGGAAATATAAAAGACTAAGGTGAGAAGAAATGAATGTATCTTTTTTTTTTCCTACTTTATTTTCTTCCCATTACAATTCCCATCTGGAAGATAGCTGCAACACTTTTAGATGCAAAAGATTATATGACAACAAAGATCAAGAAAATAACCCTGAAATGCAATACATTTGCACTTCATTTCATCACATACTATTTTTGACTCCGAAAAATACGGTATGAAAAATCCTGGCATGATGCTCCGTCAGACAAAGTAACGCAACATTTCACTCCTCGTATCAACGTATCACCAGTCCGAGAAACAATTCATATGCAAAATGCTCAGTTTTTGTTCCATTCATTACCCTATAGGATTACATGAAAATCCATCCACTTTCCAAAAACAGAGAATTGCATTAAAAATCACATTCCTTTTGGTGGAATACCTTTTCGCTGCCATTCGACAGGACCAAGATGCAAGAAGAAGGACACATAAGTCAAAAGGCTTTTCATTAATTAACAGCATATACTCATTCTCTTTCTCTAATACGTGGAAGCAATGACATCTGAATCTCCAATACTCCAAATCATATCTACCGTAATAAAAAGCAATTTGATCTTTTCATTATTTTTTCAAAGCTTATTTCAGGGATTGCCATAGCGGATCAATCGTCTCAACTTTGGTCACTCTGCCGCGTCATCCCTACAGGCTTCAACTGCTTCCATGTCCTTTTGCTTTATCTCCATGTATCTCTTCCTGCGCCTTCCCCTTCCTCTTTCCCCAGCAAAGAGGCACAACTCACTCCAATACTATTCCTCCTATCTACAAATGGACTCCTAATTAATCCACTGATTGCTCATTTTGTCTCCTAAGACAAACATTACATTTTGTAGTAGCTTGCTGTAAAACATACTAAGACCAAGAGCGTTTAAGCCTAGCGCCATACATCAGCTCCTCAACTTCCTACAAACACCTTTCAAGTCATCTACGATTCTTTTCTTTATTCTAATCAGTCTGTCTTCTTCGTCATTGTGGATCACTACTGGCGACATTTTCCATTCTGATTGCCTTTAATACAAAATCCAATGCAGACCACAAAAGGAACACATACAGCTCAGTTATTTACACTATCAACCAAGCCACTTTACTGTTATTATATCTTTCTGTCAGTTTTATTGGAAAATTAGTCTATCTTCTGACTGTCATAAAATAATGGGATTTGTTGGTATGAATGAAGTTTAGCAGCACTGTCTTGACTCAAAATCCTTTACCATCATCATTCGTTGTAATACATTTTCTGTTACTACAAGCCATGGCATAATCCCATCTTCCCTCTTATCATCTCTATAAATCAAGCCATGGCGTAATCTCAAGTTTTAAAGACGTTTCAGTTCTTGCTCCTGAAGTTCTCAATTATTTCGGGATGTCTTTTTATGAATCACTTCAGTGTTTGCCAAGATTTTCTTGGCATATTTCAGTGAAAACTCTCCAAACGAATTTCAATTTAGATAAGATGCTCTTTAAAACTTCTGGAGTCTTTCACTACCTCTTTGATGTCGGGACCAAAAAAATGCCCTCCTTTATCTTTGTTCGGATCATGTTTTAGAAATTTTCGTGTTAAATATTCAAAGGCACTTCCATCTTTATTCAGTGCCTTAACAAATTGCATGACCAAACTCATTTTGATATGAAAAGGTGGAATAATTATAAATTCTTTATTAACAAGGGGAGGATGGGATTTATGACATTATGTGCCTCAAAAGTCTGATCGATTCTCTGAGGCCACTTCTCTTTGAGATAATGTTCTTTGCTAGCTCGACTATCCCAAAGGCATGAGGAGCACATGTATTTTGTGAATCCCGACCGCAGAAGTGAAATAATGGCTACAACCTTCAAATCAACACAGATTACCTATTTGTGCATCCTGTGTTTAATCTTGTCTAGGATCAATTGAAGATTAGAGTAACTTTCACATAACTCTGCGAAATGAGTAATAGAAATTAAAAGTGGTTTGTTCTCATTATGGAGCAAAACTGATATAACTGAGTATTTTAGTCTTTATCAGCATCAGTATCAGTTTCTGATGTGAAACCATCCTTTGGAAACTAAAGGGTTGGCAGTGTTGTCTCTGAGTGTGGAATTCGTTGAATTGCTGAAGGGATATTTGGATATTCAACTTTGACTTTGTTGTGTGCCGAGAAAATCTTATCATACAGAAATAGAGTCATCAAAATGATTTCACTGCTCTCGCCATACCACTTTTCTTTTTTTTTTTTTTGCTTTTAATATCATTTATCCTTTGCAACTGGGACTCAGATGGTGCCCTTCAGATGGACTTTGTTTTGGCAGTGAGGAATTTCTTGGCCGGGTACCCTTCCTGACGACAACCAATGGGTTTTTTTCTTTTGGAAAGTTCCAAATATTTTTGGCCAGCTCAGGGAATCGTACCCGAAACCTGTTGATAACTGTGCAGCTGCACTAACCATTGGGTCACGGCTCCTCTGCTCTAGCCAAACCATGGAGATTTTTAATTTTAACCCAGATCCTGAATCCCTCCAACTGTGTAGCTGAGTGACACAACTGTTACAGCAGATATGAAGATATCATGGTTTGTTTTAATTTCCCAATTTTACTCCAAAAAAAGTGTGATACACCTAACAAATGTCTGAATTAACGATTTCCTATTTCGAGTCAGTGTATATTCTCCTTATATGATCTGTGTTGCAGAATATAAATTGTATGAAGGTGAAAATCCCGCACGGAATTAAAATTTAAAAAATAAAAAATTACACTATTTCAAATTCCTATACTGGTTTTCAATCAACCAATCAGATTGTCCTGTTAGAACCTGTACGTAACGCAACAGTCATAACGTCCTTCTTTCTCCGATGTTTAACATACTAATACTAATACTCATTCTAATACTGTATAGTTTTTTACTGATATACATTTGACTAATCTCAATAGAAATTACATCGTCATCAACCAGCGATGATGACAGGCGTATCTTCCAAACGTAGTACAATCAATCAACAAATCTCTGGCATGATCCGTCTGGCTGTGGTTAATCCTTCTTCGATTTTTAGATTTTCTTATTTTGTTTTGGTGGTAGTTCCGATTTATAATACCTGCTCGAATTCGAAAATCACGTCTTCAGCATTTATTCTTCAAATGAATATTGTGCCATCAGATGCCACCATGAAGATTCGAAACTGTTATATTTTAATTCTGTTTTAGAATTCGGATAATTTCACCATCCTACCGTATTACTGGTACCATTTTAAGGGTCTTCAAAACCAAAATTAGTTCTCTCTATGGATTATACCCCAAAAATAATTGTAAGAGATTACCACTCTTAATCTAAACATGATTGATACAGAAAATTTAAACTATGGCTGTGGTAATTGCAGCATAGTGAGTGAAAAACAAAACAAAATAAGAACCAATTCAGTGGGAATCTTTTGACCCTTGTTCAGGGCTCACCCCGCATGTGACAATCTGAAAAAAATCTTATATTCAACAAAAGTTCAGGGGGGGGTGGCTTCTATGACGTGGGCCCTTTTGTTGCCAGATACCCAGTTATAGGGTTCGTATTTTACTTTTTCTTACCATCCATTTTGGAATGTCTGTTAAACACACCCACGGAGGGTTTTCTTTCCAAAGACAGGTGGGTATGAAGAAGATGGAGTAACAGGGGCAGACAAACAGAGAGGGAAGGGATGGGAAAGATATTTTAATTGCATGTATATAAATAGCAATCATAAAGAGTGCTCTATGCATTTGAGGATTATATACAGAGCGTAGTTATAACAGCAAAATTGTACTTGCTTTTCTTGTGTACTTATTGTTTTATTATTATCATCATCATTATTATTGTATAGTATTATACAGTATAATATACATTACATATTTATTGCATATATCATAAATAAAGATACATACATACATATAGGCAATTTTCCAGTGGTATGTTGGCGTTGTATTTCATAATCACAAACAGAAAGCACGTGACTCCTTCTATCTATCTATCTGATNACTGGGTTCACAGACAAAGTCAAAGTTAACCTGTTGAACTGCCCCTTCCCCTGTCCTACATTTCTTCCTAGGGGAAGGTCTCCACGATGGCGATTTTCTACTGGGCCTATCTGCCAGAAAGTTATTCCATTCATGTCGTTTAGGTGTAGCACCTTTTTTTAAGTAATGCCTTGTTCCTCCTGGGGCTCTATGAATATCAGTAGAATCAAAATGCTGTGAGCAAATGTATGTAGAGTCTGTGACTTTAAATCCGTCTTTGCCATTTTGTCGTTTAATTAAATTGCACCATGTGGATATTGCCTTTTTATCTTTCGGAAATTTATAAAAGCTATATGTAGTGGTTTTTCTTTCTCCGTTTTCATAGAAGTAACTGCAATTTGAGCAGTTATAAGCAGCACATTGTTTACCTAACGATTTTTTAGTCGCCATGTTTGTTTTCTAATTTTTAATCTATCAACCATAGCCTCGATTTCATGTTTTTTTATGAGAAGGTCTATACTAATACTCATTCTAATACTGTATAGTTTTTTACTGATATACATTTGACTAATCTCAATAGAAATTACATCGTCATCAACCAGCGATGATGACAGGCGTATCTTCCAAACGTAGTACAATCAATCAACAAATCTCTGGCATGATCCGTCTGGCTGTGGTTAATCCTTCTTCGATTTTTAGATTTTCTTATTTTGTTTTGGTGGTAGTTCCGATTTATAATACCTGCTCGAATTCGAAAATCACGTCTTCAGCATTTATTCTTCAAATGAATATTGTGCCATCAGATGCCACCATGAAGATTCGAAACTGTTATATTTTAATTCTGTTTTAGAATTCGGATAATTTCACCATCCTACCGTATTACTGGTACCATTTTAAGGGTCTTCAAAACCAAAATTAGTTCTCTCTATGGATTATACCCCAAAAATAATTGTAAGAGATTACCACTCTTAATCTAAACATGATTGATACAGAAAATTTAAACTATGGCTGTGGTAATTGCAGCATAGTGAGTGAAAAACAAAACAAAATAAGAACCAATTCAGTGGGAATCTTTTGACCCTTGTTCAGGGCTCACCCCGCATGTGACAATCTGAAAAAAATCTTATATTCAACAAAAGTTCAGGGGGGGGTGGCTTCTATGACGTGGGCCCTTTTGTTGCCAGATACCCAGTTATAGGGTTCGTATTTTACTTTTTCTTACCATCCATTTTGGAATGTCTGTTAAACACACCCACGGAGGGTTTTCTTTCCAAAGACAGGTGGGTATGAAGAAGATGGAGTAACAGGGGCAGACAAACAGAGAGGGAAGGGATGGGAAAGATATTTTAATTGCATGTATATAAATAGCAATCATAAAGAGTGCTCTATACATTTGAGGATTATATACAGAGCGTAGTTATAACAGCAAAATTGTGCTTGCTTTTCTTGTGTACTTATTGTTTTATTATTATCATCATCATTATTATTGTATAGTATTATACAGTATAATATACATTACATATTTATTGCATATATCATAAATAAAGATACATACATACATATAGGCAATTTTCCAGTGGTATGTTGGCGTTGTATTTCATAATCACAAACAGAAAGCACGTGACTCCTTCTATCTATCTATCTGATCAACGTGTGACATTTCTTTTCTTTTCTCCAGTGAATCTGACCGAACACTAGGTCACGCAACTGCAGTGAAACATAACTGTGACATTGAATGGTGAGGCAATTCATGACATTTCTGAAGCAATTAGAAATGTTCATTCCCTGCTGTGTTTTCATTTCTACAATTTCTTAAACTGTCCTTTTTTTTTCAAGGCGCTCAATGATGATCTCTTATCGCACAAATTTGAAGTAGCAAGATAATTGTTAGTGCATAAAACTTAATCTGTTGTCTAACTCACACAGTAAATAAAAACAGTCTTGAACACTTTTGTAAGGAAACCTGTCCCACATTTCTGTTACAAAAATACATCCGGAATATATCTATTTGTCACAAAATCAGTTTCGTTTTCTTCCATACAGCAATTATAGAAAATAATGAACATTCTACAAACTATATAGTGTAATGTAAGGAATATTACTTCAATTTGTTTGCATACAAATAAAATTAAAGCAAAATTCATCAGGATTTTTGTAATTTGTAGTTTTCGACTTTAAAAACGATGAGATATTGCTCTCTAGGGGAATCAGAAGGCAATTTGAAATCAAAGGTTACTAATTGTACTTAAAATGGATTAAATATTTCGTGAATTCAAGATTTCTTCCAGTCTTGTTTCCTCCTTTCTTTCTTAATACCTGTCTCTGGGGAATTTTCTTTCCTTCTCTCTGTTCTCTCTCCCTCCCTCCCTTTCTCTCTGTCTGTCTGTCTCTCTCTCTGTCTCTCTCTCTGTCTCTCTCTCTCTGTCTGTCTCTCTCTGTGTCTGTCTGTCTCTCTGTGTCTGTCTGTCTCTCTCTCTCTCTCTCTCTCTCTCTCTCTCTCTCTCTCTCTTTCTCTCTCTCTCTCTCTCTCTCTCTCTCTCTCTCTCTCCCTCTCTCTCTCCCTCTCTCTCTGTCTCTCTCTCTGTCTCTCTCTCTGTCTCTCTGTCTCTCTGTGTGTCTCTCTCTGTGTTTGTCTGTCTGTCTCTTTCTCTCTGTGTATGTCTTTCTGTCTGTCTCTGTCTGTCTGTCTCTCTCTGTGTCGCTCTCTCTCTGTCTCTCTCTCTCTCTCTGTGTCTCTGTCTCTCTCTTTCTCTCTTTCTCTGAAAGGAAGAAAGACCAAAGCCAAATCCCATTTCGGAAACTATCAGAGGTATACCTTATTAAAAAAAAATGTAACAGTAAAACCAGAAGCAACTTCAACAACAGTATATCTGTAACCTAGGTATATATGATGCACTTACCTTTTAGAATAACACATTCATTAATCTCGAGCTAAAGCCTAGGTCTAAAGAAGATTCGAATTCTCCGGATATTCGTCATATCAAAGTCATTTCCTGTTAAACTGGGTATTCGAATTTCGTGGAATCTCAAGACTCGAAACTTAATAATTGAGAAAGATTGGTCAGAACCAAAATTTTCCCCTTACTTCTTGTAAAAGAATCAATTATAGTTAAAGATATTTACTATATTTTTTTTAAAACTATACCTTTAACAGTAAAACAATTCTCAGATTTTTTTACTTTCCAAAGAAAAAAAAGAATATTTTCAGATCAAGGACGTTTGCAATTTTTAGTAATGTTCATTATGGCATTTTCAAATTTTGTTTTAAACTGAGATTTTAAACAAATTGTATGTATTACTTTTCTTTTCACAAGACCAACTCTTTTTTTTCATGGGGTGTGAAGGATTACATGAAAACAAATTATCCATTAGATTTTGAGTAATTTTGATAGTGTAAACAATGGTAAAAATGGTGTTTTTTCGTTTCAGCCTCAGTATGTTTAACTTTTAAACAAATATCAGCTTTATATATTCTTACTATATTCTTAGGATGATCACAGCTTATTGAGAAAAAGTGACTTTTTAAACCCTTTTGATGTTCTAAGAGACATTTGCTTTTCCTGTTACAATCTTGACCATCTTCACGCACGAATTGCAAAGAAAGCGACTATCTCTGTCCATGACGTATGACGGAATATTTAGAGAGAAATACGTTGTTGTGAATAACTGACGTGACAACGTTCGATTACACTTACTTGTTTTCTTTGAAGTTATTACATTGTTATCTTGTTTTTTTCATTAATTGTTCAAGTGTGGTTTAGATGCTATTTAGAAATTGAACTTCAATGACCTGAAACAATGACGAGAATCAAATTTCGTGCTCGGTCATACAAATTCTTGTATCCAGAATAAAAATTGGTGCCTGGGCATCTTCTTACGATATTCTTAATGTCTGACCAATTTTCAGCCTCGATATTCTTATAAAACTCATTGCTATCAAAGAATGCAAGGAAATAAAATACAAAAATGAATATACACAAGAAGGAATGATTTCTGCTTCCTTCTTACACAGTTTTACGTAACTCAGTATGTTTTGTCTGTATCCAATTATCCTTCAAATATGTCAGTTATTGTTTATCATCATCCTGTATTCTTTTACACCTTATTCATTTTAGACATATCTGTTCATTATGTCATTTAAGGTAATTAAAAAATTATAGTGAGGAAGACATTGAAATTAGCTGAAACGTTTGTGATATATAATTTGACTTGCCAAGAAACGAATCGGAATATTTTTCAACTTCCAATTGAAATATTTCATTGCAACTCACAACTTCATAGTATATATATATATATATATATATTATATATATATTATATTATATATATTATATATATATTATATTATATATATTATATTATATATTATATATATATGTACAGTATTAGAGTGAAGCACTCGGAGAACTTAAGCCAGAGAACCAAAGGTGGAACTGGCTGATTATATGACAATACTGGGACAATACGTAGATGGACAATCCACATCATAACACGAAAGACAACACAACGAGAAACATAAAAATGAATTATTCACAAAAAGAATGAAGAGTGATGATGGATGAAGGATAGAAATGAATAGAGATATGGTGAAAAAACGAATGAAAAATGTAATATGGTAGTTTTTGTTAATGAACAAGAGAAAACTAGATAGTTCTGATGGTGAATACTACAGTCATGGATCATCAGTCGATAAGCATGTCAACCATTTCGGGCATTAAAAATCGATCTATGTATGTATGAAAAGAAAGGAAGTATGTTGAATAAGGTGTTCATTGCTCAGTAATCCATTGATACATTCAACATGTATGGATGGACACGAAAATGGGATGGCTACTTAGATATTAGAGTGTTTTAGACCAGAAGAGATTCTCTTAACGACTGAGGAGAAATACAAGCAGATATCTCAAACTGGATTTTCATCATCTTACCTGATGCTGCATTTAGTGAACTCTACAGGATTACTAGTCTCTTGAGTGACATCACAACAATCCTTCTTCATGTGCTGCTACAGAGAATAAAGATCAGTCAATAACCAGAAATTTCGCAACATAATTTCAAATTTATGACAGAGGAGAGAACGAGGGAGGCTAAAATCACTTATCTAATGATAATAGAGCGCTAGGTTGAAGTACAAAAGGAACTGTATCATCTGCACCATAGATTATTCTGAGACATTCGATAAAGTAAAGCATTATACTGTCTTGGATATATTGCAAAGTTTGAGTGTCGATGGAAAGGACGTATGCTCTGTGGGCAATCTTTACTTGGACCAAAAGGCAGGTGTACGCCTTGAAAGTGAGCACAGTACATTCAAAGGGATAAAAGGAGGTGTAAGGAAAGAATGTATAATGTCACAAGACTTGTCTAATCTGTATAGTAAGATGATTCTCAGACATACTGACGAGAAATCTGGAGTGAAACTTAATGGAAAGAGTATAAACAACCTCAAATATGCAAATGATTTAGCGTTGATGGCTCAGTCAGCAAAAGATCTTGAAGTTCTCGTTAATAGTGTGGAAGAGGAAAGTGAAAAGACTGAACTCTCTTTAAATGTGACTAAGACAGAATTTATAGTTGTGTCAAAGAAGCCAATCGAACCAATCTGCAACATCACAATTAAAGGGAAGAAAGATCAAACAGCTCGATAACATCAAGTAGTTTGCCTGCACCATCACATCAAATGGAGACTGTGGAACAGCAATACAGTGCCGAGTTACAGTGCCAAGAGATACTTTTACTAAGAAGAGCATGGTTTTCAAAAATATTGCAATGTCAACAAAATTAAGGATGCTCACGTGCTATGGGTGGTCTGTTTTGATGCATTGAGACGAAAGCTGGACAATACCCTCATACAAACAGGCTCGCCTAGAATTACCAGAGATCTGGATTATAAGAAGAATATTGAGAATATCCTGAACAGAAAAAAAGAGCTTTAATGAAGAGGCGTTAAAAGAGGTTTATGAAGGACACTGACCAGTACAATCACAAGGAGACAACATGAATTAGTGGAACACGTGTGCCAACGTAAGGCTAGGTAATTTTCAACCCTGATTGGAAAGGTTGAGGGGAAAAGCGGTAGAGGCAGAGCCAGACAAGACTAACATAAATGAGCCGCTTGGATGGACAACCCACGATGCCTTAAGAAACGAGAAGTTTATAAAAATAGCAGATAATCGTGACTATTGGAAATAGATGATCGCCAATGTTTGTTTCACACAAGCTACTCAATGATTATGATGATAATGATAATGATAATAGTGATAATGGTGGTGATGATAATGATGTTCTATGTAAAAGCCTTGTTCAGAGATTAAAGCTCAAAAGAATATGAAAACGAAGGGTTAAAAAAGTAAAGAATCATCAAAAACGTAACAATAAAACAAAGAAGGCTCAATCAAAAATTTAATTGAACATGAATTAAACTAAAATGAAAATGATCAATATGAGGAATTAATGAATTAACAAAAAACAAATCTCAGTTTGATAAAAGTCAATTTCATTCTGACAATGAAATTAAAAAGAAGCAAAATCAACAAAATCTACAAAATCTACATAAATTAACAAAATCTACATAAATTAANCCACGATGCCTTAAGAAACGAGAAGTTTATAAAAATAGCAGATAATCGTGACTATTGGAAATAGATGATCGCCAATGTTTGTTTCACACAAGCTACTCAATGATTATGATGATAATGATAATGATAATAGTGATAATGGTGGTGATGATAATGATGTTCTATGTAAAAGCCTTGTTCAGAGATTAAAGCTCAAAAGAATATGAAAACGAAGGGTTAAAAAAGTAAAGAATCATCAAAAACGTAACAATAAAACAAAGAAGGCTCAATCAAAAATTTAATTGAACATGAATTAAACTAAAATGAAAATGATCAATATGAGGAATTAGTGAATTAACAAAAAACAAATCTCAGTTTGATAAAAGTCAACTTCATTCTGACAATGAAATTAAAAAGAAGCAAAATCAACAAAATCTACAAAATCTACATAAATTAACAAAATCTACATAAATTAACAAAATCTACATAAATTAACAAATCTACATAAATTAACAAAATCTACATAAATTAACAAAATCTACATAAATAAACAAAATCTACATAAATTAACAAAATCTTAATTGTCGTCAGGAAGGGCATCCGGCCAAGAAATTCCTCGCTGTTAAAGCAAAGTCCCTCGAAAGGGCACCGTCTGAGTTCCAATTATTGGGGGACCATAACGTTAAAACAAAAAAACAAGAAAAAATCCAACAATTAATTGAAGTGATTGGTTAGATAGCAGTACATGATTATTGGTATCATAAATGCTTCAAAAATGTGAAGAGTGGCTATTCTTCTGATATGTGATTAGATTTTTTGAAATATTCTAAAGATGGAAAATTCTTTTTTTGTAAGCTGATTGAAAATATTCATGTAGATTAATTAAGGGTTTTACTTGGATGACAGAGCACTATTAAAAAATGATATGCTTTGTGCTAGGAAGTTCGCAAGTTTGGGGAATATATTGAAAGAAAGGCTATATAAGAAACAATACCTTAGAGGCAACTGAAGTAAGTCTGATGATGAAGGGAATGAAAAATTTGTTCATCAAAGCGGATTGAAAAGGGAGTGAGATGCCATCAAATGGCATTGGATGAGAGAAGGTAACCGCGATTGAATATTATTTTATGAATATTATGATAATATGAATACCAAATATAATGAATACTACATTATTTTATTATCATATTATATTGTAGTATTTGGAGCAAATTTCGGAAACAAATACCACTTAAAACAAGTAGAAGAATGAGACTAATAGGGCACTCTACAACAATGAGGCAATCTAATCTAAAGGAAGAATATATCATGCAAAATAATTTGGATATTTCAAGTACTAAAATATGAGGAAATTCTTCAACATATTTTGTGCCCTTTAAAAAATTTACCGAAATATATTCCGCAAATGATAACACATAACGTCATCTATTATTTTATTTTAAATTTGCTCAACATATTTAAAATTCTGAAAAAATGGCTTCACTTGATCATATTTACATACTTGATCACCACTTGGCTTTACCCCGTCTGGAGTAAAGCTAAGTGGTTTGTTATCATTACAGCGGTGTTTTTATGTTCTGAGTATTTTGCATAGAAGTTTACAGTTGTTCACACCCCAACTATGTTGACAACATTTTCAAAAACACCAAATATATTGACCGATTTTTAAAAGCCCCAAATAATCCACTTCAGATGATTTTTATAGACTTTGGAAACATTTTACTTTCAAGAAACCTCACTGGCCTAAATTTCAGAGCCCATATATGTACATAATAAGCACCCCTGTTATAAAAGTCATTCATTCCACCACTAGGCGCACCACGAGAGAAAAAAAAATAATAGAATTACAGTACTTGATTTGCTTTGATTTGCTGTAAACAAAAGGATCTGTGTACCCTCAGATAGGGAAGGAAAATCCTCTACCTCTGTCCTTTGATAATCACTTGATTGTGTCATCTTTTCAATTGATGAGCTCAGCGGTTAGATTTTAGTGGTTTAAGGATTAAAGAAAAGATCGTGCAGTGAAGCCTGTTAAAAACTAAGTGAATTGTTCTATTAGTTCAATTAAATCAATATTATCTATGTGTTAGAATTTAACGTCGTGGAAATTTTTTCGTTCCACAGGGCTACCTAATAGCAGGCAACCAGCCAACGTATTTTTTTAACTTTATTTTCTTAATTAAAAGTATTTGACACAGGATGAACATTTTAATGTTATTTTTACTGCTGTTAAAAATGACAATTAGAATTGTTATAAACATGGTATAAAATCTTAGTTAAAATGTCAAATGATGTAAAAATCAAAATAAAAGAACGGTTATTTATTAGTTACAAGGGTTACAATACTTATCGAAAGGAAAGTGAAGCCAGATTTGGGGGTAGTATCACTTCTCGGCCTTTTGGCTAAGATCAAGTGTACAGCTCTGGTCTTTCCTTGGTCGGGTCGTCGGGTGTGGGGCCCAACCATGCAGGACAGGGGTCTCGAGATGCTTGAGCACTGGGTGAAGGCCAAATCAAGAGGAATGACCTTTCCACGGAGGGTCCTGGAGGGGCGATCCATATGTCATGCATTTTATGTTGTCTTGCGTGCTTTCTGTCCCCCCTTTTCTTGATCTGTTGCTTCGTTTCAGGTCTTTTATAGATGGAAATCTGTGGAAATCAAAATTGGGTCCACAGTTTACCAGGGGTACCATCAATGAAAGACCCATTAAAAAAACTAATATGACTGTCTTTATTGTTGTAGTACTTGTCAGCAAGTTAGTTAGTTACTCTCGGGTTCTGAATAAAAGCCGGGCTGAAAAATTCGATACGGTTGGAAATTTACTCCACTTATAATAAACAATGGATATGCTGGGAGCCGAAAATCCTGTGATAATAAAAGAATAATGATGATGATAAAATAATGAATGTCCTGGGTATGACAATAAACTCCATCCGGTTGTGGAATTTCGGCGTGGGCGAGTGAGGCTTACCTTTGCCACAACTACCTCCAAGTCACCCTTTGGTAAGGTGTAGCCCCTGTTAGCCTGCTCTGAGACCTTTAGATACTGGGTTGATGTCTGATGAAGTTATTTCTGTCTCATGAGACAGACTTGAAACAGACTTATTAGCCCTCCCTTCCCATGAGACAAGACTTGGCAACCCCCTAGTAATGGAGTCACGATTAAAAACACCAAGGAATAAAAAACTGGCTAACCAATTACCCTATGTTTTTGGGAAATGATGAAAGAAAATCATCCCGCATCGCTCGTCTCGTGGTTAAACAAAGAGCGCGTTCCTCGGTTATGAACCTGGCTGGGGTTGAAAAATGTACCACTGGGATTAATTTGTCTGAAACCCCAGACTCTAGAGGCATTCCGTAAGGAGAAAAATACTCAAATAGGCCCTCTAGATTGCAGAGTTATGACCCAACTAACACAAAAAACAAGATAGAAGTGAACACGGGAGGAATACAAACAAGTCATGAAAGCCAATTACAAGTCACTTGAGCAACCATCTAATCAGAATAGCACAACCCTTACCTACCCTTACATGAAGATCTAACAAGGTGTTATAGTGGGGTATCGAGAGAGCCCGAAAAAAGCCCGACATGGTTTACACAACGAATAACATACTTATTGCCTAAAACAAAAGAAACAAATAATCCAAAAAACTATAGACCGATCACATGCTTACCAACCACATACAAAATTTTAATATCAATTATAGCAGACAGAACTTACAACCACTTAGGAGAAAATAATCTACTACCAGCTGAACAGAAAGGATGTAGGAGAAGTTCATATGGTTTTAAAGATCAACTTCTTATAAATAAAATGATTCTTGGAGACTGTAAGGCTAAGAGAAAGAATTTGAGTACTGCCTGGACAGACTGCAGAAAAGCCTTTGACCGTGTTCCTGATAGTTGGAATATCAAAGCAATGCAAATCTATAAAGTTTCACCAGATCTAGTCAAATATATGAAATATAGCATGAATACATGGCAAACAACAATGATACGTAATTTCTTCTATGGTTGCATAACAACAAATCCTATTAGAATTAAAAATGGAATATTTCAAGGATGCTTATTATCTCCTCTCCTATTCTGCCAATCTCTTGCACCTCTCATCAATCTGCTAAGTAACACAGAATTGGAATACAAACTAAACAAAGGACGATTAAATCTCCTATTCTACATGGATGACCTGAAACTATACTCTAAGAATGACAATCAATTAGAAGGACTTTTAAACACAGTAAATATATTTAGCGACGACATTAAAATGCAATTTGGATTGGACAAATGTGCCAAAGCATCCTTTAAAAGGGAAAAACTGACAAATACATCAAGCGTAAAGCTAGATGCTACAACGAGTATTCAAGAACTCGATCAAGAAGGCACATATAAAGATTTAGGCATAGAGAAAGACAATGGTATCAAACATGCAACAATGAAAGAAAGGGTCAGAAAAGAATACTATCGAAGAGTTAAGATGAATTGATGCAAAAAAAAGCACTGCCAGTAACACTTTGGCAATCCCAGTGGCAACATATAGTTTCAATGTAATTAATTGGCATATGAAAGAAATCAGAAAAATAGGTGTCAAGACGAGAAATGTAATGAGAATGCACAGAATGAATCATCCTAAAGCAGATGTATCTAGCAAGAAAGAAAGGAGGAAGAGGGTCGATACAGTTGGAATGTGCTTACAAATCAAGAACTATAGGTTTAGAAATGTACCTGAAAGTAAACAAACACGAAAGCAACAAGAAGTTATATTCAATCCAAAAAGAAGCTAATAAGTTTCGAAATAGAACGGGGTTACAAATGGAGAGTACTGAAACTGAAAAAGCCATGCCACTTGCTAAGAAAATGAAATCTCTGAAAGAAACAGTAAAGAAAAAGATTATACTCAACATGAAAGAGAGATGGAAAGAGAAACCGTTACATGAACAGTACCTCGAGAGAATTGATAGAGCAGATGTTGACAAAGAATTGACAGATCAATGGTTGCTAAGCTCAGGATTGAAAGCGGAGACAGAGGGTCTGGTGATACCTGCACAAGATCAATGTTTAGCAGCACGATACTACCAGCACAAAATTATCAAAAATGGAACTGACCCGAAATGTAGATTATGCCATGAATTTAATGAAAGTGTAGAGCACAATATATCTGGCTGTCCTGTTCTAGCCAAAAAGGAATATTTAGAAAGAAACAATAAGCTACTTACTTATATTAGCTGGAATATTTGTAAATACTACCAGATTCAAGTCAGTAACAAATGGTATGAAGATAAACCAAAGTTGCTGAAGGAAATAATGATGTTACAGTATTATGGGAAATGCCTATTAACACAGACCAAGAAATCAAAGCAAACAGGCCTGATATCATAATCAGAGATAAATAAAAATGTTTATGTACTTTAATTGATATGGCTGTACCATCAGAAAGAAATGTTGCGACAAAATCGATCGAGAAGATTGCAACATGCAAAGATCTCGAAATAGAAATCAGCAGAATGTAGAACACTAAAACGACTGTCATTCCAGTTGTAATAGGAGCTCTTGGAAAAGGAATAAATCGATATGTTGAACAAATACCTGGTAATATTAGAATCGAAGAACTACAGAAAACGGTGCTGCTTGAAACTGCACATTTACTAGGAAGAACTCTATCCATGACTTAGCCTCAGAATCATAGCTTGATCCTGGGATATTCAAAGATCTGAAGTACACAAACATTGTAAAGCATGCTTTTTCGTAATAATAATAATAATGATGATGATGATGATGATGATAATAATGATAATTGCTGGATCTGGATTTAGAAACCGAATTCAACAGGGAAATGAAGAAAACCGAGAATCTCCGTAAGTTGAAGAGATTAGCAAAAGAAAAGAGAAAGAAGGCTATCGACATTACCTGAACGTCAAAACCATTGCATTAACAACATGCACTTCGAAGCCAAAAAGCTGATGTTGATTTAGGCCACACCGATCAAGGGCTGAGAAGTACTAGGCTGACGACGAAAACCGAACGGTGTAATGACGCTGCTCAAGACCAAAGCCTCTTTTCGCAGAATTATTGGACGAATATCATTCATAACGGTAGAGAATTTAAATGCAGGTTTTGCAAGAAAAATATTGAAACTATTGAACATTTTACTCCACTTTCCTTGTCTCGAACGAGTGTACCAACCGACACAGTCGTGTTGGTTAATACGTACACTGGAAAGTTAGTAGCCGGTATAATGCCCAAGACAACTTACAATTAGTATGGATAAAAACTGGTACCTGTCATTGATACACCAAACGTGACTATTCTGTGGGACTTTCCAATAAGGACGGACAGAACAATACAAGCTAATAGGCCAAATATTGTTATCAAATATTGTATATATTGTATATACCAAATATTGTTATACAAGCCACGTAAGTCGAGCCAAACGACTGATATGAATGTACCATCTGATAACAACATTTGCAAAAGAATATGAAAAGCTTAGCAAATATTAAATTAAGGTTTCGAGGATGTGAAAGATGAAAACAAAAACAATCCTCGTCGTAGATGGGGCATGATTGGCATGATGAAAAAGGGGACAAAAAGGATGTAGAAAATATTCTTTCTAACTTCTATGCAATAATAAGTCTTAATTAGTACTGCACATATTCTTAGGAGAACTCTTTCCATCTGGTAACGACAAATATTAGTGGTATCATGAATTTCTCTTTTTACTTTTCTAGATCAATAGATGTTACATCTGATCACCTTTTTTAACCATATTTGACACAATTTATATTTATATATCGATTTTATACAAGTTTTGAATACACCCAGATATGTTTAATCCCTGTAGAAAAGAGACACTGTAGGAAAAGCACACACGAACGGCTTAGTACTTAAGGTTATAGGTTATAACCCGGTACAAAAATCACCTCTTAAGGGACCATTATGGAAATAAGGTCAGTTTGACCTTTTAATGTTATCCCTGCCACTTCAATTAGGGGTGATCTATCATTATTTTTATTTTAACTCAAATTGTAATATTTTTATGCAACGTTCTTTTTAGTATTAATTTATACAAAAGTTTGTAAATTAACTTTAAATTGTAATTTATTGACTTTCTAGGCCTTTCTTTTTTTTTAAAACATTTGTAAACATTTTTCATTTTATGTTTGTGGCAAATAAAAACTTACTTACTTACTGTGAAGTTCTTAAACAAATGTAGCTAAGATGAATAGACATAATAATAATAAAAGTGACAATAATAATAAAAATAATAATAATAATAATAATAATAATAAGAAGAAGAAGAAGAAGGAATGTTTATTGAGGATAATTTATCAGTGTAGAAAGTATTGTTATCACTAGATTCCTTAAATAAATCCCAACGTTAAGTACTATTCATTGGATATTGGTGTCAAATTAATAAGCACTTAATTCACTAAAATTGCATTTCATCCCCCATCTGAGGACTCTCAACGGTTTTAATAACAACACTCTAACGTTACAGAGAGTCTGTCTAAGCATTTATTTCTAATGGGTCATATCACGTTGACCATTTGTCAACCAAATGAATCAGAAGATCTTCAATCTTAAGAAAAGGCTTTTTCAGGAATGCTATCAGTCAGAAGAAAATTTTCATGAGAAAGAGTAAACAGAATTTATCAAGAGAAAAAATTTGGATAAGAATTAAGGATATACACAAATCATGAAAACTAATAATCGGGGTGTAATTAGTCGAGACCCATGAGTAGTTATTCGAATTCCATTTAAAGTCGGAAAAATTGTGTTCTGTCGTTTGGTTCGACCATGACCAAAAGATACCCAAGTAGGTATTTCTAATCTTAGATTTTTTGTAGAGTCATGATTCCAAAACCGTCATTTACACATAAACAACAGAATGGCAAGGAATGTTATAGTATAGCAAAGAATTATATAACATTCACTTTGCTTCAGATACCTACCTCACGACGAGGCTGCCACGATACGCCATCTAGTCCGGTCTTCTGCGGCGTGGACGTTTCTCCGCAAGTTATCTATCTATATAGCAGTAGCGTTTTATATATTGTAAATGTATCATATAGTTTAATACAAGGCATCACAGAATAGCAGAGTAATTTTTAAAATTCTGTTGCATAGTATAACAAGGTACAGTAAATTATAGTATTACCTTCTTAGATCTCAGTCTATTACTTATTAAGGGCTTATTCTTTCACCCTCTCTCCATCTCTCTCCCTCTGTGTGTGTGTATCTCTATCTCTCTGTCCCTCTCTCTCTCTCATTCTCTCTCATTCTCTCTCATTCTCTCTCATTCTCTCTCTCTCTCTCTCTCTCTCTCTCTCTCTCTCTCTCTCTCTCTCTCTCTCTCTCTCTCTCTCTCTCTCTCTCTCTCTCTCTCTCTCTCTCTCTCTCTCTCTCTCTCTCTCTCTCTCT
>RDPX01000008.1:2216071-2236959 GCA_003991215.1 Morbakka virulenta | reverse complement strand
GGCTATGAACAAAAAAATTATAACTAAAATTTAAAGCATTAAGTATTTTTACGGAGAAGTGTCTCTCATAATACTTTTTAAGTCCAACTTGATCTTCTTTTTGACATGTAAGAAGAAGAAGAAGAAGATGACGATGATGATGACGATGATGATGACGATGATGATGAAGATGACGATGATGATGATGATGATGATGATGATGATGATGATGATGGTGGTGGTGGTGGTGGTGTTTCTGATGTAATGGATGTCCTGCAATGCTTTTAAAAAAAAGCTAACCGAACCAAAACGTCATCTTATGTGTGGTTTATTGAAAGTGATTTATCTCTTCACTGTGCTTCTTGTTATAAATACAATTAGCACCAGCTTGCTTTGGTAAAGAAACTTGTTAAAAGGTTCTAATGGATGACGAGCTTTCCGAAGAGGGTGAATACCCGATCTTTCTACATGTGTAGAAAAAAAACAATCTTTTGGATGGCCAAAGTTTGCAAAGAATTTTTGCCATTAAAATAATGGAAGTGATGGTTATTTGCAATTTTGAAACTGTGAATACATGATACATTCTATGCTCGTAAAGAAATTGTAATTTTGTCTATTTTTTAATGTTTGGGCAAGATGTCGAAATAAAATTTTAAGTGAATGATTTGGACAAAAACTGCTTTACAGTAGAGAGTTAGAACTTCTCTGAAAAGGTTTAAGTTAATCTTGAACAGAACTGACAAAATAGCGTGTAGACTCTTCAGGTCAGGTTCAAGTCACTTGTAATGTCACTTGTAAATAATAATGACTAATTTCTCAAGCCTTTCTTCTCTCATTTTTGGAAATATGTATTTACCAACTTCACTTTCATACGAGATTACTCATGTGATGGAATTGTGGCAAGAATTCAGACTGCAACTTTCATTCTGTCATGCAAATTTAGGTAAAGATTCACACTATCGCAATCTCGGAACATCGCAGTACCAAAGGCAGAAATGGATTTTCCGATCATTTCCCATTTTTTCATCCCTCTCTTTCAACTATGACTCAAAAAAGAATGGATTTCTTAATAAGGAATACTCCTGATGAAGTCTTTCTTCCGAAATGCCATATTTTCCTTGCATTTCCTCAATTTCTTACAATTTTTCTTTTTTTTAGTGTATACGGGTTAAACGCTGAGGGGTTGATCATAACTTGTCATGATTGTGGTGAGAACCATTTTTGGAATTGTTTTAATAGGAAATAAAAAATGCTTTAAGTTGGCTGGTGATTGTCTTCATTGCATCTTCTACTGTGATCATATCCATAGCATTTTAACTCAACAATTCTAAGGCGTATCCTGTGACCAAGAAACATACTTTTGAAGACTAGCTCCATCACAAGCTGGAATGAAGTTGTTCTCTTCAGCAACCTAGAACATGCACTGTGAGACCTCAGTAACTTTCGTATATTCTCTATTGTTACTTGTAACGTATCATGACTTGCTGTCAGGCTGTCTTCTCTTGCTGTCCAACTTGTGTTCAACAATAACTGACACGTGTTTCTTCACTCTCAATCTTGTCTTTATCTACATTGCTTTGAAACAATCCATTCCGCTCTGAGGAGCTCTCAACAATTCTTTATAAACTGTACCAACGATGCTAAAAATATCTTTTACGGGCTACAATGGTTCTGATGCTTTTCCAGGCAAAATTGTTTCTCCCTCTGTTAACTCCTACTTTCTGGTAGCCGTAAAAATGATTAACAGTGTGTTAATGAGCTTAAGCACTTAAAGTAACGCAATGACAAAGCTAAAAATAAGAAAATTGAAAAGAATTAGTATTGTTGAAACGTTGAAGACGTAAGTGGTTTTCAGAATGATGAGATCATATTTTTGAGATCATATTTCACGAAATATTGGAACTGGACAACGTGTTAATTAGTAAGCGTTTGAAAATAAGCCAATGCAAACAGGCACCTCAGAAAGGTTCGTTTACACAAACAAAACCGGATTAAAATGAAAACGACGCATTCAAGATCTGAGAAAAATAGATTGAAAGATCCTTTAAGACCTGTATTTACCACACAACTTTCAGATTGTTTTTGGACGAATCTAACATAAAATATTTTCAAAATATAGTATTTATCCACACCCTGGTATCCACCCCCAGGGCTCTGACACTGTTTGACGACTTTGCAAGCAGTTAATAACGAGGGATTTAGAATATTGCACTGGCAACAAATCCCAATGGTCCTTGTGCTACTATCCAGTATCCTCCAGGGACTTAAGCCAGACAAAGCCAATTGTAGCTTGGTTCGCTTGCTTCCAAAAGACTTTAAAAATCGTCAGTTATGTCATCTTTAGTTGAGATAAAACATTGTCAAGTTAAATCTTGATTTGGATGGGTGGGGGTCTTGAAGTTGTTGGATGTTTCGATTTTTACCTCTTTCAGCCTTTCGTCAGAAATTTGTCTCCTGAAACCTAGCAATTAAGTTTAAAACAATAAGAAAAGTGAAGCATGACCATGGGACGTGAAATAATGGACTGGATTTTGCGGGGTCCTGCTCACGCTTAAAACGTGATAACATGGTCACCTCAATTGGTCTTTTCTGCGAGTGACACAACATGTTGATGTCACGTTATTGCAAAATGCCAAACCTATTAAACGAGGAAGTGCAAGTATTTATTAAATTTTCACAACTTGACTGCCCAAATGGTTGCAAATAATTATCGAAACAAATGATGCCGCTGAAAACACAACCTGACCAAGACATGATCACGGACAAACCCAGGTAGGCCCTTCATCTCATTTTCTCAAGATATGATTGGCTTACCTGTTTTAACTGTCCCCCTTGTGATGTTGTTTAGCTACATCAGTTCGTTTCTTAATTATCTGTGCACAAGGTTCTGACGCTGCGCACCTTGATCGAGCGGTCTCAGAAAAAGCGGTTTCGCTGCATTTTGGCGATTTGCTAGTTAGACGATACTTGGAAGCTGTAGCCACCACATCCCCATTTTAGCATAAAAATTGAAGTCTTAAACATGAATAAAAATACTAATTATCGTATGCACAAGTAGAACAAAGGACTAAAGTAATGTTTGATGGATATAGAATTGGGATTAGGAGGTTTTTTGGTTGTTATTACATCGAAATTCGTGACCTCTGTGCTGAAGAGGTGCTCGACGACAGCATGAATGAAACACCGGTAAGGAAGAATAACAACAGACTCAGGAACGAGCTTTAATCGAGTATGGACTCAACAACCGTGACACAATATTCTGTTGATGGCCTGTTTTGTAATTCTTAGGAAACAAAAGATGTAACTTTGTTTGTACTTCTTGTTAATTTCTGGATTTAGTGAGCGAGAATTTGGCCTTGTTCTCTAGCAGTTCGAGTTGACTTTTCAAGGTTTTTTTTTTTTTGGCTGTGTGGAACTACTGGCATGGAAGCAATGAATAGATCGTTCTTATTAAAGAGAAAGTCGAGCATTTATTCATTTTAAGATTGATATTTTTGTTTCAGTCTTGTAGTTATGTCTCTGGAGAAATCACATTTGGCACCAACATTAAATAGAAGATCTACCATCGTACATGACTTCGATTTTTTTTCAGTGCTTACAAAGATGGCTGTTGGCTTAGATACTTCCATTAAAAAAAAACAGAACCTGTTTGGAGTTCTGAGTCTATGATATTATTTGTTGAGTGAAATTATCAGAATTGTCCATGATATGAACGATTGTTTAGGTCGACCAGTCCCCGAGATCTGTGGTTTTTTCAAAATTATCGAGCCACTTTTGATGTTGAATTCTCCATATTACATTTGTTGATCGACAAAATAGTGGGTTTGTTTTTTTTTTTGGAAAAGGCAGATCGTGTTTTATATATATATATATATACCTGGATTGAAATTATTTACAAGATGCGTCAAAGTAGAAGGGAAAGCGATCGTAACATTGTGATATACCCTATGACGAGGGAAACCCGCTGTGGTTCGAAGTTGTATTTGATCATTCCTTCGATTTTGTATTTCAAGAAATCTTAGTGATTTTAGTAATCAAGGAAGGAAAAGAAAATAACAAAAAAAACACTCACAAACTTCCTTTCTCTTTCTTTACTTTTAATTTTAAGCTAATGATAATCGACGATTGCTGAGGGAACTCTATTTGGCTAGAATGATGATGTGTGATATTTTACCAACGATTTCCGAGGATGGCGACGCCAGCCAAGATGGAAATGTGGAAGAAAATAATTTTGAACAGCTTATGGTGAACATGCTTGATGAACGCGATAAATTAATGGAAACGCTTCGAGAAACTCAGGAAAGCTTAACATTTACAAAAAGCAAATTAAAAGAGACAGAATTGGAGAAAAACTCTTTGTTACAGCAATTTGATGCACTGATCAGTGAAGTAAGTTTCATTTTTTTTGTTCTGTTTTTCATTTTTCGTTTGGTGCATGAGATGTGGTATTAGCTTTTAAATAGCGATTAGATCGCTGAAATAGAGGCAGGCTGGCGATAAAAAGGGTTCCAGTGATCAACAACAGGGCTAGATCTCTTTTAATCAGACCAAAAACACAACCATATTCTCTGTGGGAATCATATTTTATTCATCTTGACAACTGGTGAACGAGTTCAGAAAGTATTGCCAAACTGCACCTGATTAATCTGCACCTGATCTGAATGCCCAGCCTGAAAAATCTTCTTATTAATCATTGCCAGTTATTTGTTTTGTACTCTTAAGTAGATTTTTGTATTTTGGAAGAAGTTCTTGTGGCGATATTTGCCCATTTTTTCAATTTGAATTCAGGTAGTTTAAGTCAACACTGAAATATCAGCTCACCATGATGTAAACATTGAGGGCTAATTCGATCAAGGATGCCTGCTACAACACAAAATGCTCTTCATTTTCTGCCAATGACAATGCGAGACCCTGCAGTTTTTCAAGAACTGTATTCAATGGCACACTTATTATTTTGATGGTAGATCTGTATAGGCTAGGAACATCAAATCAGAATTGTATATCTTTTCTTAAGCCTTTTCTTTCTATTGATTACAATGAGGAATGGTATGAAAGAGCTTTTTAAAAGGGCTTATCCTTGGCACTTGATGAAACTTGACAACGTTTCATTACAAATCTAATATATAAGGTGACTGTCTCAAAGGAAATTTATTAATCCATTTATGATTCGATCATGATTGTTGGAGTTTTATGAGTAAATTGCAGAAAAGTTTGGGTATGGTTTGCATACTTGTCAGCTCAATGATGTTGACATTTTCAGTTTTGAAAGGGTCTTTGTATGACAGAAACTTCAATCTCTATGTCATTTTCACCAAACTTAAAACTGTGTTTCTGCATTTTGGGTATATTTTATGTATGATGTGTACCAGCTCAAAATTGTTGATGCTTGTGTGCAAATCTGAAAATAAGAACATATTTAAAAATCCATCTCATTATGCCTTATTGTTTACTAATGACAGTTGTTTTTTATCAAAATACATCATGTATTTGGTATGTATTGATATTTAATCCAAATACAAAAATGCAAACCATCTCCAACATAAGCACACATACAATTAATATCAATGTTAATATTATTAAAATATCAGTACTACTTATACTAAAATGTAACACCGTAAGAGATTTTTGACAAATTCACTGAACTCATACTTAACCATGTATGTAACCAAAATATATTTTCTGCACAACACATAAGTAGTAGTATTGTAATCAAGTGTAATTTTCATTCTATTGCTTTTGAGTTTGCACAAAGAAACATATAGTTATATATTGATTTACTACTGCTACTATTACTACTATTATTACTATTACTACTACTATTACTATTACTACTACTATTACTATTACTACCACTACTACTACTAACACTACTAACACTATTGCTACTATAACTACCACTATTACTACTACTATTACTATTACTACTATTACTACTACTACTACTACTACTACTACTATTACTACTACTATTACTACTATTAATACTATTACTATTANTTGTTTACTAATGACAGTTGTTTTTTATCAAAATACATCATGTATTTGGTATGTATTGATATTTAATCCAAATACAAAAATGCAAACCATCTCCAACATAAGCACACATACAATTAATATCAATGTTAATATTATTAAAATATCAGTACTACTTATACTAAAATGTAACACCGTAAGAGATTTTTGACAAATTCACTGAACTCATACTTAACCATGTATGTAACCAAAATATATTTTCTGCACAACACATAAGTAGTAGTATTGTAATCAAGTGTAATTTTCATTCTATTGCTTTTGAGTTAGCACAAAGAAACATATAGTTATATATTGATTTACTACTGCTACTATTACTACTATTATTACTATTACTACTACTATTACTATTACTACTACTATTACTATTACTACCACTACTACTACTAACACTATTGCTACTATAACTACCACTATTACTACTACTATTACTATTACTACTATTACTACTATTACTACTACTACTACTACTACTACTACTACTACTACTACTATTACTACTACTATTACTACTATTAATACTATTACTATTACTACTATTACTATTACTACTATTACTACTTCTATAACTACTACTATTACTACTACTACTATTACTACTATTACTACTATTACTATTACTACTATTACTACTTCTATAACTACTACTACTACTACTACTATTACTACTATTATTACTACTATTACTACTATTACTACTATTATTACTACTACTACTACTATTACTACTATTAATACTATTACTATTACTACTACTATTACTATTACTACTACATCTACCACTATTACTACCACCACTACTACTACTACTAACACTACTAACACTATTGCTACTATAACTACCACTATTACTACTACTATTACTATTACTATTACTACTACTATTACTACCACTACCACTATTACTACTATTACTATTACTACTACTACTACTATTATTACTACTATTACTACTACAACTACTTCAATAACTACTTTTTTATACTGCCACACCTACTTTTAATATTTATGCAGTTAAATAACAGAAATATTTAAAACATACATCAATGTGCTACCTGATTAAAGAAGAATGTTTTTGTATATTTATTTTTAATGATCAAATTTTGAAAAACAATAAAATGTTAGGAACTTTAAAATCAAATACATGCTTTAAATTTGGGCATATTGAGTTGCAATATACCAATAATAGTTGTGCTCCATGGTAACAGGAGTATCTAGAATGTTCCAGTTTTAGTTTCAGTAGTCCCATTGTTTGTAGTGTTTTTCTTGTGCTTGTTTATTTCTAAAAAACTATTAAAGTTGCTGTATACCCCCTTCAGTGCTAAGGTCTTGATTGAATGAACAATTATAGTGATTTGATATTGCTTGATGTATTATTTGTGATTGTTGTGGTGCTTCTGTGGAGAACATTTGAACTGATGATCAATAGTTATGGTTTCATGAGATGTAAAATACCACAATATGTAATTTGAGTATGTCTATTTATTTATAGAGGTTGGTGTGGTTGGCAGCCTACTACTACTACTAC
Source organism: Morbakka virulenta (assembly GCA_003991215.1). Taxonomy (NCBI): domain Eukaryota; kingdom Metazoa; phylum Cnidaria; class Cubozoa; order Carybdeida; family Carukiidae; genus Morbakka; species Morbakka virulenta. Next base: position 2,229,422 of record RDPX01000008.1, on the reverse strand, counting down.
AAATACTACTACCATTATTACCACAACCATTATTACTATTACTACCACTACTACTATTACTATTACTACTATTACTACTACTATTACTACTACTATTAATTCTATTACAACTACTACTATTACTACTATTAATACTATTACTACTATTATTACTACTACCACTACTACTATTACTACTACCACTACTACTATTACTACTACCACTACTACTATTAATACTATTATTACTACTACCACTACTACTATTACTACTACCACTACTACTATTACTACTACCACTACTACTATTACTACTGCCACTACTACTATTACTACTACTACTACTACTACTACTACTACTACTACTATTATCACCATTACTACTACTACTACTACAAACACATCTTTAGCTGCTACTAATACCACTACTGCTAGTATTATCATTACCATATTCCCCAAATTTTCTTGATCATTTTTGTTTTATTTCTGTACTTATTTCTATACTGTTATTATGGCCCCTCACATTTCAAAGCTGCAGGTCCCAGTTGATTTTATAAGTTACTGTGGTACAGACAATGCCTGTTATCAAAGGACTCAGAAAAATTTTAACAGGGAACTTAGTCCTTAAGTCCCAATTCTTGTATTTGTGATGTACCCAATTTTTTTTTACACAGTCAACCTTCATTGTGATTCCAATATCATTGATAATGAACTTTTTAAAAACTTTGTAAACTTAAAAGTTTTGTAAACTACACCTTGTGTTGGTACAGTCACATAGTTCACATACTTTTCTCATTTTCTACAGTTTTTAATTTAATTTTGTCTAAATTTGACTGTCTTTTTCAACACTTCCATAAACTCTAATATCTGATATTGGTGCATCAATGATTTCCCCATCATTCTCTACTTTATTCACCGTCATATTACCTTTTTGTTTGATATATAAATGTTTCTTACAAGAAAACAAGAACTTTTTAGTTTTTCTGTCAAAGAAATTGACTTTCAAAGTGTTTTTTTACAAATAAAGAAACCAAAAAATTGATATGTAATTGATAATAAGTTTTATCTAAATTAGGTTTGATACCAATAGTTTTTAAAAAAAGAGTATGATAAGGATTAATCACTATCATCATCATCGTCATCATATTTGGTTTAACGTCCATTTTACATGCTAGCATATGTTGGACGCTTTCTTGAAATTGACTTCCATGTTATCCTGTACTTCACCAGGTCTCTGCTGACACCTTTTTGTTTGAGATCCATCCTTATCACTTCCTCTATGCAGTTTGAAAATCTGTAGATCCTCAAATTTACTTGGATCTGTTACACTATGACACTAAATGAGACAACCACTAAAATCTTTCTTTCTTTATTTTAAACGATGTTTTCCATCTTTTGCTTATACCATTTTGCCCCAATTTCATTTTACAAGGTTGTCAGTGTACATAGTTCCCAATATTGTCATGTCACTTGTTTATTCCCTTTGAGGCAATTTTCAGTATTTACTGCAGTATGTGACACAGGCTTGTGTCTCTCACTGCACATTCTATTAAGAGTTAATTCAATGTTCTTATCACTTGCCTTCTTTTTTTAATTAATTAATATTATTATTATTATTATTATTATTAGTCATAATAAAAAGACTGATTACTAAAGTTAGTGAAACGGCCTTGTGCTGTTCGTATTATTTATATACACAAAGAAATAAAATGTGGTTAGAAAAAGGAATTTTGACATTTTACTAAGCTTTGTTAGCAATTCACTCTGTATCACTGCAAGACAAATGTTACTGTCTGAGATAAACTGATATATATTTTAGTGCTGTGGATATTGCATCATATTTTTTGTTAAGGACTTTAGACAAATAAATATGAAGTTTAAAAAAATTATTGTATTATAATGATAATTTTTATTGGTGCTGCTTTTTAAATCTTGATGTAAATTACCATCTCTTTAGGTCATTTATTCAGGTCATTTTCCATGACCCAAGGCAATGAAATTATATAAATAGAAAAAGTTCCTTTTCACTTATTCTGATTAATTTGAAATTGCAGACTCTGCACCATTTGGATGATAGTGTCTCACAAAATATGTTGTTGACAAGTTGCAACATGTAAAAGGTATGCAAATGGAACCTCAGTCTGTCTTCTTCTTGGTCTGTCTGCTTTGAATCAGAAATGTCTCACTTCAGGAAGGCCATTATACTTTATGACAAACCCAGGATTACAGTTTTTACCAGGAGCTTTTAAATATCTTTAGGGCTGTACCATATATATTGATATCTGAAGATTTTTATTGCCATGTATTATAACTGGAGATGTTTTGCTACCAGATTTGCTCCTAATTACTCCACATAAAAAGTTATTCATACTTGAATTGACAGTGGGGTATGAAACCAACTTGGGTAAAAACGCCTCTCACAGATATGAAAATTATTTAGATGATTTAAATCCTAGCATTTTGAAAGTTAGCTTTGTAAACTTTTCCTTTAGCTCTTTTGGTATATTCAGTCTGTAGACCTGCTTGGTATTTGCTGAGAGATTTTTCTTCTAGTTTTTGAAAGCATCTTTCTTTTCTGTGAGGCTGCTGGACATCCTCACTCTACCAACTACTTCATCTCTGCAGCACTAATCATAAGTTACCTTTTATCCATCCATTTTCCTTCAACTTCCTGATGATTTTCCTGTTTGCAGTTCTTGACAGTCTTGGTGTATTTCTTACTTTTCTCTCCAAAAAGTTGTCAAAGTTTATTCTTGGCATATTTACCCCTCTTTGCTTTTCTTGCTTCCTCCATGAGATTGCATGGTCAGTAGACAATGTTGGCTTGCTATTACCTCTCCATTTATTACACCACAGTTGGTGACTTCTCATCTGGCCTCTTGTTTGGGAAGAAAGAAGTCAATATGCAATTTTCTTCCACCACTGTTGTAGGTCACCAGGTGTTGCTTCTTCTTCTTAAAAGTTATATTTACACAATATGTGCATGCTCTGTGCCACTTCTAAGATTCTGTCCCCATCCTTGTTCCTCTCAAATCCAAAGCCACTGTGTTCTCAATTGTATCAATTCTTTCCAGTACCCACATGGACATTCAAATCACCTTCTACAATAGCCTTCTCTCCATTTGGTATTCTCTGCATTTTCAAATCCTTGCTAGTACTCTTTCTTTGCCTCTTCACTACAGCCTGTCTGTTGGGGCATTAGCTGAGATAACACTGACAATCCTCTTCCCAACCACAAGCATCAACCTGTCTGACAGTCCTTTCACTTCTACTACCTTTTCCTTTTTGTCCATTCTTCCCACTGCTCTAGAATAGTTTGAAGCCATCTCCACTTTCTCTTACTCCCTGTCCTTTCCACCTTGTCACTTGTACACACATGATATTTATCTTCCCCCCCCCCCTCCTCATACAATCTGCCAACTCTCTTAATCTCCTGGTCATACTGCCTACATTCCAGGTACCTTCCCTAATGCACTCAACAAGCGTCTTTAAATTTGTCTGTGGTTGACACAGTACCTCTAGCCCATTTCTCACATCAATTGTTGGGGGCATCATTTCTGGAGAATGCCCTAGCTCTATGTAATGTCATGTTTGAACATGCCATATTATATTGGAACAAACTTTTTATAGTCACATGCCCTTGCTGACACCAACCACCTACTTATCAGGGATGGTCCTTAGCCTTTGGCAGTCCTCTACCTACTCACAATGCAGTGAGCCCATTTGACTCATGACTATGGAATTTTTAACTCCTTGCATGGTGAGCAGTTTGGTGAGGATTGGGATGTGTCCTGTGGGCCCTGTACCCTGCATCTAATGGAGAGCTCATCCTCTGGTGTCAAATTTTGAGTATCACTCCCTTGTTAGCTCAGTGATTATGAAGCCACCAATCCAGGCTGTACCACAGGGAGGTGAGGTTGGCTTGGCCACAGAATTGGTCACAGACAGGCAGCTTAATTTTGGCATTCACCAAAAGGTTAGTCTGCCACAGCCACCACCAAAGCAGTGTAACTATGCATTCCATGCTCCTTACAGTCCAGAAAAACCCTGAACTATTTCTGTTAATAGTGAACTATAATTTTCATCATCATCATCATATTCAGTGTATCGTCTGTCTTATATGTTAGCATGTGTTGGACGCTTTCTTGAAATCCACTTTCAAGTTATCATATCCTTATTAATTAGTTTAATTTAATTTTTTTTTTTAATTTTTTTGTTGGTAAAATATTCAAATTGTCAATCTCCCTCAGAGTTGAAAAGCAGGAGATTGTTAAATAGTTGACAATGTGAAGGGGTTTTTGAATTGGCTTTCAGCTCCACAACTGACGACATGCATCTGATCAAGTTCCATACATAAAACTGATCTACCATGCTCCAAATATTTCTGCTGCCATTATTTTAATACAAGGTTTAAACTTAGCAATCTCAGTTATTCTGAATCTGGTCATCATCATAGCCATGTCAGTGATTTAAAATTAAAACAGAAATTCAAGCTCAATATTCATTTCATACTATTGCATGCCCTATAAATGTTATAATGTAACACATAAAGCAGTAATTTTGACATTGTCTTAAACATAAATGGTCTCAGTGGACTATTTTACATCAGTTACTCTTTGAATGTTATGTCAGTTACCTGAAAAGGTCACTCAATTTTGCCCTTTGCTTGAAACCTAATATTCCACCCACTAAAGTTCTTCTATATCTAGTTCTTCAATTTGCCTTTATTCTGACCAGTAGATATTTGAGCAAACTGTAACCCTTGATTTGGTAACTGACACAACACACTCACACTTCACTATCCAGTTGGCATGTATTCATGGCTTGCACAGGTATACAACAAAAATTTTAATTGAAAATAGTCAGCAGCCACAAGAATATTTGGTGATATGCTGATATTCTTCTCAAATATAGTGCCCAAGATAAAATTGATTGTTTAATGTAATAATGCATACCTGAAGTTGCTTTTGAAGTTCAATTTGAAGGAATTCAACAAACATTCAAATGGACCAAGCTCTTTTCAGAGTAGGCAAAAAGAATTTGGAACTTTTCAAAAGAAAAAGTTATTGATTGGCATAAGATGGTGTCACCTCAGAAACAGTTCCAACCTTTTGTTATCTTGGGGATATGGTAGGAAACAACAAAGGGTTGTACAGATGCAATTACAGTAAGAATGCAATCTGCATGGAAGAAATTTAGAGAGCTTCTTCCCATTCTCTCTAACAAAGGCATCCCATTGAAATCTCATGGATGTGTCTTCACCGCTGGTGTTCGCGGTGCTATGCTCCATGCCTGTGAGACATGGGCTGTCACAGTGGATGACTTCCACAGGTTGATGCGAAATGATAACACCATGGTAAGATGGATCTGTGGAACTAGGATCATTGATAGAGTTCCCATGACTGAATTGAGAGCTTGTCTTGGAATTCCATCCCTGGAAGTGGTTCTCAGGAGGGAGCGACTGAGATGGTTTGGCCACATCAAAAGAATGGACCTGGAGTTATGGCTGGGCAGAATGCTCACCTTTGACGTGGAAGGGAAATTCCGTGGTCAAGAAAAATAATATCTAGTTTGCTTTAAATAAAGTGTAACAAATCTATAGAATTCCATTCCCTGTTTTTCATTTCAAAATATATACAAATAGCCTTTGCATATTTCTAGACATTTCCTTAGTAGGTGTTTGTAAACTTTTAGGTCTTTTAAACTGTTTAAAAAGTTTCATATACAATACAAAGAAAAAGAGTTCAACAAGTTGGAATTTCAAGTCCTTGTTTTAACACTTTTTTGAAAAGTTGTATTTTTTGTGCCCATTGTATTCCTTTGACTTCACCAAGTTCACAACAAAATTGTTATTTTTATTACATTGATACTATCTTTTCTGGTGATAATCATAACAGTTCTTTGGTTATTACCCAATAATTGCACAGTGTTGCTGAATCCAAAGATGTCAATGTTAATAGACTTAAGTTTGATCCATGGTTAAGAAGATACAGTTGAGAACAAAATTATGGCACCACAAATATCATTGTTGGTTTGCAGCAGAGTTACACTTTTGTTATTCAGTATATATTGTTATGTTTGAGGCTTGATATAATAATAATAATAATAATAATAATAATAATAATAATAATAATAAAAATAATAATGATAATAAAAATAATAATGATAATGATAATAGTATGACAATGTCATTGAGGCACGATGACCAGACCTCATAATTATTGATAAAGTTGACAAGACTAGGATCGTCATCAATGTTGACATCCCCGGAGACATGAGGATAAGTGAAAAAGAACAGGAAAAGATTGACAAGTATCAAAAATTAAAAAAAAATCCAAAGACTTTGGAATCTGAAATAAGTTAGCGTTGTACCTGTTGTCTTGGGGGTTCTTGGGAGTGTGATGAAAAATTTCACCTAATACATGGAGAAGATTGGGATTGAGATCAACATTGCTGAAGTCCAGACAACAACACTATTAAGAACAGCTAGGATTTTGCAAAAGGTATTAGAGCACTGAAAGGGAAAGACTATGACGAGAGACCTTTGGTTACTGGTTGTAACTGGCTCTCCCACACAGAGAACGGCTTAAGGTCAGCTAGTGCATTAGTTGGAAATTTCCGTGGTCACCCCAAAAAGCGTTGGATGGACAACATCAAGTTCGACCTTGCCTCACTGAACATCAAGGAGGAACTGGCTGCTGATCGTGTTGCATGGAGAAGTGCCATCAACTCCACCACAGAAGAGATAAAAAGGCATCAAACCCCAGATGCTGGGAAAGGAAGACACAAAACCGTGCAGTAAGTAGTAAGTAATAAATCTAGTAATAATAAATATATATATTATATATTAATTAAAATAATAGTAATAATAATAATAATAATAATTTTAGCATTAAATGCAGGGCAATAACAAATATCCAGTCTGAATTCAATGCTGCAATACCAGACGTAGTACTTGTACAAGGATATCTTTTCATGTCTTGTAAGCTATCAGACTAGGAGTGGGGAGTGCTGTAGTCATAAGTTGTTGTCAGAGAACAACGACCGCTTGAGCTATGTGCCTTTCCTCACTGATTGTGGGGCAGCATTTGCAATGTTGAAGTGATGTTGCCCAATGTGGGTTTTTCACCCATCCACCACTAGATGGTGTGTAACAACTCAATAATCATCAGGTCGAGTTTGTATCTCGGATTCTTCTGACATGTTCCTTCCAGCTTTGACGATCCTCCATCACACCAAGAATGTCTTCCAATCGTAGCCCAGTATCTTCAACAAGTGAGTCAGTAAATTGACGTTGTGGTCTTCCGACTGAAGATCTACCGTGTTGCAGCTTCCAAAATAATAAATCACTGGCCAGTTCGCCTTTCGCCCTCCATACATGACCAGCTAGTTGCTTATTAGTCACGTGTTTTAATGATAATGATAAGTAATAATAATAATAATAATAATAATAATAACAAAAGATGGTACTTTGGGAAAGTGAATCAGTCATTAGAAAAGTGTTATTGGGACTATTGACTTGAAGTGTCTTATGTGAAGCTATCAAAAATTGGTAGCTCAAGCCATTCAGGGCTGCTTAGGGTAGTTAAGTGGTCAGATTGTTACTCATAACCTACTGTGAGCAGGATTGGACGATAATGGCTGACTTTATTGGGTTGCCTATTTTATTAATTGTAATCTAAGATGGTGTCTATGAAACAAGTATACCCAACACCAAACATTACACTGGCACAGTCAACAGGATCTGTTTTTGCTTAATATTTATTACAGAAGTTTCTTTACTACTATTTACTGCAACTAATACATATGTGAGTATGTATGTAGAGTGAAAATAAAGAGCATGGCAGAAATGCTGAATGGCTGTTAACATTAAAACAAGAGAGTAATTGCAGAAAACCGGAAGGTTCAGTTATTTACAAATGAGGAAGTATTAAAGCAAAGTCTGAAGGTTCCAAACTGGAAAGTGCCTGAAAGAAATGGAGTCTAGGGATACTTGATCAAGAGCTTATCTTCCTTATACAAGATAATAGCTTGTTAATTAAATCATATTTTGACAGACAACTTCCTGTGTGATTTACTTGTGGAAGGACAATTTTATTTCAAACAGATAAGGCTAAAGGGAATGCTGTAGGTAACTACCAGCAAATATCCTGCCTTCGCATTAGGTTGAAACTGCTATAAGTGATTATATCACCTTTACAACATCCTGGAGGAATTATATCACCTTTACAACATCCTACCTGATGAGAAGAAGAGCTGTAAATGTTAAGTGTAGGGGGAAAAAGGATAAACTTATGATGCATGGAGCCATATTGAAGGGATGTAAATGAAAAACAGATTTAGCCCTGGCATGGGTTGATCATCACAAAACAATAGCTGAGCCCCCATAGCTGAATTGAGTGTTTATATTTATTTGGAGTTGTTGACAATACAAAAAACTTATAGTATGTGGCATGGAGAACTGGGAATTAGAGCTGTGCCCTTGTGATACCTCAGTTGGTAATGTCAGCACCAGAGAATGACAGCCTCTCACCACTTCTATTTATTTTATGTCTAGTACCAATGACTGATTTTAAGAAAAGTAAAAATATGTTATGATATTGGAGACAAAATTATGAAACTTAACCATTTACTCTGGATAATTGAGCTAAAATTGTTTCCCAGAACCGAAAACACAATGGAGTCTTTTATAAGAACTCTGCATATGCTCAGAGAAGACATAGAGGTGGAATTTGGAAATAAGAAAGATGGGGTACTTGTGCTAAAGAGATAAAAACGACTTTTGTCAAATAACCTGATGGAAGAATGGTAAATGTTGAAGAGGAAGGCTATAAATACCTTGGAATTCTAGAATTTGATAAGATCAAGGATATATATAAGAGAAATTTGCAAAGAAGTTTAAATGGTAAACACGATTGATTCTCAGATCTAAACTGAATGGCAGAAGTTAGAGCAAAGATATCAATACATGGGCAGTGATAGTGGTGAGGGACAGAGCTGCAATTATAGCCTGTAATGTAGATGAAGTAAAGGCTCTTGAAAGAAAGACTTGGGCATTGTTTATCATGCATAGAGGGCTTCATCCAAATAGTGATGTAAATAGACTTAATATTAATTGAAAAGAATGGGAGAGGATTAATGAGTTTTTAAGATGCCATCAGGAGTGAGGAGAATATATTGGGATGGTACCTAGGTACCTAAAGAATTCAAGGAAGGTTGGAGAGACAAACAAATGTATGGTCAGTTTATTAGAGATTTTCCAGTCACCGTTGATTAAGAAGCATTTTGGAAATAGCACAGTAAGTGTGATTTGAAAATTCAGACTGAGGCATTGATATATGCAGTGCAGGAGCAAGCCACAAGAACTAATTATGTGAAGCATCACAAAAAACGATAGGTTATTTGTGAGGGTACTACACAAGCACAAAAAGCATATAAAAGGAGACATGACAAAGTTGCATGGATGATCTACTGGAAGCTGTGTGAGAAATTTCAATTAGAAAAAGCTGAAAATTGGTATGATAGAAAAGCTGAGGTGTTAATTGAAAATGTTGATCATAAGACCCTATGGATATAATGATTCACTGCGATAAAGAGTTTTAGGAACCATGTTTTTAAACCATATTGATGGATCACTGAAATCTTGCCTTGTTGATATCAATTGTTGAATGTTTCCAGGTTACTCTCTTTCATCACTTCTTTTCTGTATGGCCTTGATACCTCGATTTCATGAACCTAATTAAAAAGGATATGATTGCAAATTTGCAAACAACATTATAAAATATATTTTTTTATGGATGACCTGAAGTTGTTTGCCAAGAATAATGCAGACCTAAAGGACCTTTTCCAAACTCTAAACTCATTTAGTTATGACATAGGAATGGCCTTTGGTCTGGATAAATTTGCTGAAGCAACATTCAGAAGAGGGAAGTGGTAGCATCAGCTAATTTTGACTTATATTATATTATATATTATATTATATTATATTATATTATATTATATTATATTATATTATATTATATTATATTATATTATATTATATTATATTATATTATATTATATTTTATTTTATTTTATTTTATTATTAAATAAGCCAAGAAGTAAGAAGTAAACAACTAATATTTAAACAACTACTGGGTCATCCATTCTGAGAAAATATTGATAAGAAAGGCCTAATTTTTGTGTACCAATTATTTAGATTGAACTCATAAAGCTTAGGAGTTATAGTTTTATGAGCAAAAATAGTCTTAAGAGGGAAAACATCTTTCTTAATTGGTACTGTATAATCAACAATCATTTAAATTGATGGCTTGGATAGGTTTTAAAACAGAGCTTGAAATATTATACCTTGACACCTGTCACTTGTAAGGTGAAAAGTTAGGGTGCCTAATCAAAATCCCGCGTGTCACTAATCTTGGGAGGATATTGAAACTGGCATTTTCACAGTGGGAATAAAGATTTTTAGAAGTATTTCATTGAAAATGTTGAAATGACCTGCAGAAATGCCATGGAAAGATTAATTTGACTGGTCATTGCATTGCCAACTTAGATTTCATGTACCATTCTCTGTGGACAAGGCTTTGACATTATAGGAATTACATGTTTTCAGAGAGATGTGTTGTCACTATTAAATTTACTTTTTTACATTATTTTTTCAAGTGGTTGCACACCATCTATTGATGGATAAATGAAAAAGCAACATCTAGCAGGAAAACTGAATGCAGGTACATGTACTGCACATAATGAAGATACATGATATATTTTATCACCAAATGATTTTTGCTACATGTTGGTTTAATATCTTATGGTCCATATTCCTTAGATTATCAGGAGATGCATTCCCTTTTCCCCCTCCTCAATCACTAATTTCACAAGATCTATATCATCTTCTGAAAGGCCTTCTCTTCTCAATGTATTACACATATCTTGCCAATATTCTTAAGAGGAGCCATGACTTAATGGTTAGCTCAACTGCATCATAACCAATAATTCTGAGTTTGATTCCCTGAGAGGGCAACTTTGAAACTTCATAAAAGAAAAGGCCATTGGTTAGAAGGGCACCCAGCCAAGAAGTTCCTCACTGCCAAATCCAGGTTCCTGTGAAATCAGTTTCAATCTGATCACTTTCTATGTTTTTCTGTATCTCTTTTAGTTCAGTTTTGGATAACCATAAATTTGTTCTTCCTGCTCTTGTCTGATAAACAATTTGCTTTCCATGTTTTTTGAAAATACCAAGCTTGTTCCATTTACTAATCATCCTTTACCTATGACCTATTGCATAGCTCACTCCTTTTAGAACATCTCATCACAGTCTTATTAACCTCCTTGTTCCATGTCATTCTAGCAGTCACATGATGATGACCAAGGTCCTACTGCAGATTGAATCCCTGATAGAAGCCCTCAGTTTTAGATGTCCAGAGTCCTTCTAGTAATCTTTGCTGCTCCAAGCACACGTCTTTAACAATAAAGATATCATTGGTCTTATCTTAATTTGTTCTCCATATCATCATCAACATTATTATTATTATTATTGAGTGGCAGAGCATTATGAGCCCTATCTCAAACAAAAAGGTGTCAGCAGAGACCTGGTGAATGATAGGATAACTTGGAAGTCGATTTCAAGAAAGCGTCCAGCACATGCTAGCATGTAAAATGGATGTTAAACTGAATATGATGAAAGGACTCAGGAGTTAAAAAACCCTGCAAACCCATCCAACTCCCAGCCCAATAAGGGTTAGCTGGGTGCTTGCATCATCATCATCATCATTATTATTATTATTATTATTATTATTATTATTATTATTATTATTATTATTCAGGCAAAATAGGTACAGTTACACAACCAACAATAATGGCCCATCAAATATTGTTGGTCCTAATAGTAGTTAGCATCTGCCATGCAACGAAAATAACAACAGTCAGTTTAATATTCATGCTGTGCAAGTCCTGAAAGTACTTTTTGAATCACGCCTTTACTGTTCATTAACACAGTTTTCTGCATCTCTGCAACTGTTACCTCAGCTAATTATGTTTGTTTTAAGTGATGGTTAAGTACTCTTTACCTATCATGCAGCACTTCTTTTATTCTTCCACGAAGAGTACCAATGATGAAGGGGACAATCATTATAACAGGTCTTCTCTCTCTTAGTTCAAATGTAAGTTGTTGATACTTTGCAACCTTGTCATTTCTTTTAGCTGCTATTTTCTTGCTGCCGACATGCCATATCACAAATCCAAATCTTATTCATTTCTTTGTTTTCCAGTACCAAATGTGGTCTCCTAGATGTTGTTGTATTTAAGTTGAACTCCAAATCCCAGACTAACTTGGCAGTACTTTTTTCCAACACTTGCCCTTTCACCCAATTTTTCTTATACCACTTTGTTTCTTTTCCTACCAACCCATAATCCTTTGCCCATGCAATTGCCATTACCATGAATGCCCTGTTATGTCATGTTAAATACTATTGACTATTGTCATATATCCAGTAACAAGGTGCTTGGCTGATTCATTGAATTCACCTTATAGTCAACACCTTTCATTTTCAATCAGTTTCTTGCTATCTTCCATCCTCTTGTCTCCACTGTCTGCTCAATCATTGTCATTATTGGTGCTATTTTTATTGTCTTATTATTTTTATGATTATTTTGTTTATTTGTTTGCATTTTGTTACAATTACTCATCGGGTCATCCCAGTGACCTAGGGCTAGTAAAGGGTTGGAATAGTTGAATACAATTAATATAAATGGTTGCAAGCATTTAGGAGTATAAACAAACCAATCTTTGTTTAACAGAAAGTGTCATCCAGGGAATGTGAGTAGTACTAGTAAAGACTATTTTTTGAACTTCTTACAATTTATTCATCAAATTCTTTGTCACTTACTCCATTGGTCCAGTAACTACCAGTAAAATCTCAATGTTCAATTTGCATATTCTTTTTTACTTAAAGTCATTTTTACTTGTATGGCAGTGAAGATGTCATTAGAAGAGATAACCAAAGAAAGGGCATCAGAAGAGAAGGCATTAAAAGAGGTGACATCAGATGAGATGACATCAGATGAGATGACATCAGATGAGATGACATCAGATGAGATGACATTAGATGTGATTATTTAAGATGAGATGACATTAGATGTGATTATTTAAGATGAGATGACATTAGATGTGATTATTTAAGATGAGATGACATTAGATGTGATTATTTAAGATGAGATGACATTAGATGTGATTATTTAAGATGAGATGACATTAGATGTGATTATTTAAGATGAGATGACATTAGATATGATTATTTAAGATGAGATGACATTAGATGTGATTATTTAAGATGAGATGACATTAGATGTGATTATTTAAGATGAGATGACATTAGAT
>RDPX01000008.1:2182554-2200782 GCA_003991215.1 Morbakka virulenta | reverse complement strand
TTTTGTGTGTGTGTTTTTGTGTGTTTGTTGTTGTGTGTTTTTGTGTGTGTGTGTTTTTGTGTGTGTGTGTGTGTGTTTGTGTGTGTTTGTATGTGTGTATAAACAGAAACAGACGACAAGGAAAACATATAGAGTGACGAGGATATATTGATGAGAATTAAAATAATGATAGGAAAGGACGTATTGATGGCAAAGTCAGTAATAAAAAGGAAATAACAATGTCAACAAAAAGGATGGTAAAAAAGAAACAGTGGTAAAGAAAGGAGTGATAGTAAAAAGGTATTCATGACAAAGGACGTAGCTTAGTAAAGAAAACAGTGGTAGGAAAGGAAGTAGTGATAGTTAAGGAAGTAGCGTTGGCAAAGAAAGTAGATATGGTAAAGGAAGTGATGGTGATATAAAGGCAATGGTGGCAGAGATAGTAGAGATAGTTGGAAATTAGGAATTGTAGAATATCGTTTTATGACTTACACAACGATCAGTCGTAGCGATAGCAAAGGAGTAGTGATGTTAAATGAAGTAGATATGACAATGGAAAGGATAGTGATAAAAGAGCGTTGGTGGCAAGGCTAGTGGTGAAAGTAGGAGAGTAGCTGTTACGGAGGGAATATATGATAAAGTAGGTAGCGAGCGTGAAAAAATAGTGGTGTATTTATACATATTTACTGGATGCATTGTTATTTTTGAATGCACATTCTCCTTTTTAGCCTGCTGCAATTCCGGGCAAACTGGTTTCTAATTCGTGTCAGAGCTTCCGAGTTTCTTGAACAGATTTCTAGCAGCCCCAGTTTCATGAAACTGGAAACTGAGATCAAAGTTCTAGCGCTAGTTTCCTACCATTGATTTCGTATTGGTGACACGCCCCCTTTATTTGTATTTCGTATTGGTGACACGCCCCCTTTATTTGTATTTCGTATTGGTGACACGCCCCCTTTATTCCTTAACATTTGGTAGAACTAAATTGCTTTTGACCATGAAATTAAGTTTTTAGGTTTCGATGATGAGTTATTGTTTGTTACACAAGTCTGTTTTTGATTTTGAAATTACAACAGCAAGTAAATTAAATTCTTCTCACTATTCTTAATTCAGAGCTAGCATTAGTTCTAACCGCTTTTGTTCACTTTTTCAGGAATTTGTAACTTTGTCCAAAGACCTTCATCAAATCTCAGACAAATTAGGTGAAAGAGAAGAGGAAATCGCAGAATTAAAAGCAGAACGGAGTAATATCAAGGTAATAAAAAGTACCATTTCACAACATACTGATAAAACTGTTGTTCTTGTCACTGGCCTTGCTCATTCTAATTATGTAGGCTTTGCATAGTAGTTTTTTATCAAGACGGAGATTGATCGAACCCACATTTTGCCGTAGTGGCAGTGTCGCCTTTGAAGCAACAAACTGAGGGGGGACCGGAAGAAGAGCTAAATGAAGAAGCTGCAAAACTTGGCCACACACCTTGTTGAAAGAGTTAAGCGAGACAGACTTTCATGTCCTTGAAGAAATGGTGCATTTCTGTATCCCCTTGGTGCAATAGGAAGTAATGATAATGATGAATATTAATAGCTACAGAAAATCCTTGAAGTTGTTGCATTAGGATCGCCAGCTCTTTAAACAAACTTAAGCATACAGACACACGTATATTATGATTGCTCCTTCTTGACAGAAGTTTGCCATCTCTTCAAGTTGATACTGTGTTTCCGTGTGCATGTAGGTGACTGTTCAGTCCAGCTTCTGTCTTGCATGAGCGATCACAGACATGACAAATGAACTTTTCCACTTTTGGAGCTGCATGCAGATGAGCTTCATTATGGATCTTGAAATGTCTTGTTAGACCACTTGCTGATTTGCAGACTAGACCACAGGTGGTGCAACTATGTATAGATGGACAAGGTGACAAGGTTTTCTCATAAATTTGTTGAGCTTGCCTACGACTGTGTGATTTAAGATGGTTCACCAGTCCAGCTTTTGATAAAAGAAATCTACTACACACAATGCACTTCATTTCCTCATGAATATCAAAAGGAACTACTCTTTCATCCTTCTTTCTTAGAGCACACCTTAATGCAGCATGACCTACACGCCTCTCTTCAAATTCTTTACATCCGTCCCTGATTTTTTCCCGCCATTGGAGACAAATGTTAAGGATTCTCCTGAGACAATTTTGATGAAACCTTTCCAAAAGCTTGAGATGTCGCTTATATGTAGTCCACTTTTCTGAGCCATATAACAAAGAAATAAGCACACATCCTTAATAAACACTAATCTTTGCCTTTGATGTAATTTCCCGATCTGACTATACCCTTTTTTCCAACTTACCAAAAGCAGAACTGGCTGTGGCTATTCTGTGATTTATCTCGGTATCCAGAGTGCAATACCTGCTCAGTTTACTACCAAGATATACAAAACTATCAGTAACCGTAAACCTCTCCCCATTAACTAGAATATGTGCTTCAGCATATGGGACACCAATTGGAGACATAACATAACTCTTCTTGAAGCTCACAAACAACATTCTGAAAAGTTTTAGAGCTCGAATTGAGACGCTGAAGGTTGAAAAGCTTTCCTGATGTTCGAAACCGTATGCCTACCCCAATATTACAATCCTTAAAAGCATGAAAAAGCATCACAGCAAAGTAGATTGGGAAAAGAATAGGAGCCAGTATGTCACCCTGTTTTACAGCATTATCTACTGATATTGATTCTGACAGTGAACCATTGGAGCTTACTCGGGCCTTCATTTTATGGTGTAACTGTTTGACAATCTCTACAAAACTTGCAGCACATGCAAGTTTAATAAGAGTCTTCCAGAGTGCACTACGATTGATGGAATCAAAATCCTTGGTCAGATCAATAAAGATTTGATATAATGGAACCTGTTGCTCTGTACATTTCTCAAAAAGTTGAGAAGCAGTGAAGATCATATTCTCTGCCCCACGTCCAGCTCGAAAACCACATTGAGTCTCTGGAATGATAGCAGGACAGATCCAAACCAACTACCGGTTTGACAGACTCTTGAAGCAAGTTTTCCCAACGCTTCAAGTAGACTGATACCTCTATACTCACCACACTCAGACTTCAATCCTGTCCATTTATAAATAGAAAGCATTATCGCGTCTGCCCAATCTTGAGGAACAGTATTGCTATGCCATACAGCAAGGATAAGCCTATGAATTGCATTAGCAAGGTTATCTCCTCCAAACAACAATAATTCGATGGGTACCCCGTCCAATCTTGGTGCTTTCCCAGTGTTGACTTATTTCATGGAGTTTTTTGTCTCATTAATACTGGGATCTGTCATCACCTCCTCAGTGATGACCGTTTGAGGTAGACCATCAATAACTAATTCATCTCTTTCTAGTGGATTATCAAACAGATCAGTAAATATTCTGTTCAGCGTCCCACAATGCTTTCAACATCTTTGGGCAGCGCAGAACCATCTTTAAATCTCAAGGGAAGCCATTCTTGGAGATTGTGGTCCAAACACTTGTCTAATTTTACTGTACAAAGCTTTTGAATCTTTACAGTCATAAGTTTTCTGAATGTCGGCCGACTCTTCGGACCACCATGTGTTCTTTATGTGTCGAATCTCATGCTGCAGGTTCGATTTTGCTTCCTTGAAAGCCCTTTCCACACATGCTTTAGTTGAACTGGAAGTACACAGAAGTTTCACAAGAGCCAGGTTTTCTCACCCAGGAGACTGGTAATTGCAACATCATTCTCATCAAACCAGTCTCAATGTTTAGTCTTTCTAAGGCCAAGTACATCATCACCTGTGGTGTACACTTGTCTTTTTTAACTGCTCCCAAGTTCTATCAAATGTGATGTTATTAAATTTGTTCCTGAGAGTTTAACGTACTTCCTCATTTTTTAAATTAGAAACATCAATGCACTTAGTTACTTTTAATCCAGTTGCTCTGACCTTCTTCCTGATACGCATCTTAACTGTGGCACGAACAAGTTTATGGTCAGTACCATAATCTGCACCCCGCATAACTCTTACTGTAAACATGTCGTGAAGGTCACGCTTTTGTATGATGATGTAATCTAATATGTGCCCATGTTTTGATCTAGGATGAATCTGTGTTATCTTGAGGAAGAACTTTTGTTGGAAGGTGTTACATACTGCTAGCTTAAATCCTGTGCACAGCTGGGGAAGAAGAACGCCATTATTTTTTTTTACCATGACCATATCTCGCTAAAACATCCCTGGTATTATGATCACTTCCAACCCCTGCATTAAAGTCACCGAGTATTAGCAACTTATCTGCCTTTTGATATTCCTGTGATACAATTTATCAAACTTTGATAAAACGCCATAATGATATTCTTTCTGTCCATTCCAGTGTAGGAACATTCACTGAAATAGCAGACACATAACGACCGCATCTTAAAGGCACTCTTCGATGCATAGTTAAGGGTGCTCCAACTTGGTTGTGATCTGTGTCCGTATAGCAAAACCTTCTCCTCCGTCCTTTTTCATTCCTTCAGCTTTCCTTTCCTGAAAAAAGTGTATTCAGCACCTCTTTCAGTAAGCTGATCTTCTTAACTTAAACGAACCTCAGATAAAGCAGCAATTTCCACTGTGTACCTTGCCAGTTGGGGACAACAGCTGTTCTTCGTTCAGGATGATCAGGCATAACATTACATGCAAACATACAGTACATATATATATATATATATATATATATATATATATATATATATATATATGGTGAACGACAAGATCTGTCAGTTTCATGTTTTTACAATCGTTTAGCCAACGATTGTGAAAACATGAAACTGACAGTTCTAAACTAAGTTTTGTTGATTTTTTTGTCGTTCACCATATGCTAGCTCTAATATTCTTATATTACTGAGCACTGTCGATAGCTAAATTTATATACATACATACATACATGTAAAGATACATACATGCTACATGCATAGATACCTGGGNATATATATATATATATATATATATATATATATATATATATATATGGTGAACGACAAGATCTGTCAGTTTCATGTTTTTACAATCGTTTAGCCAACGATTGTGAAAACATGAAACTGACAGTTCTAAACTAAGTTTTGTTGATTTTTTTGTCGTTCACCATATGCTAGCTCTAATATTCTTATATTACTGAGCACTGTCGATAGCTAAATTTATATACATACATACATACATGTAAAGATACATACATGCTACATGCATAGATACCTGGGTGCATAAATACATGCATACCAGCATGCGTACATATTTACTTTCATACACGCACACATAACATGACTTTTTTGTTTTAGATTTTAATTTGACATAAGATACTATCTTGAGTGTTAAGTAAAGGTCGCAGAATTGCATTGAAATAGGCTACGTTTGATAAGCAAAAGATAACGAGAAACCCTTTTTTGAAAATGCCTAAGCTTGAGATTGAGTGGCAGATAAGGCAGTGGCTAATGTGCTGATTTTTAGTGCAAGAGCTTACTGGTTCGAATCCCGGTTCCAATGTGACAAGCTAGAAAGTTTCTGGCTTGCCACTAAGCGCTGGTCCTCCGCTCTTCGAGTAGTAAGTGTTTACCTGGTCACTCTGTCCACGTTCAGGTCCCGATGCGCTCCTCTCTACACGATATGTGCGTGGCGTCAAAATCCATTTATTTTACCCTTATCTTAATCTTTAGGTTGTCTCTCTACCTTTTGGTAACGTAAGCTAAAGAGTTTTTATATTTTCAAAATAGATACACGGACAGAGAGACTTATTTCTGTCACCGTATCCAGAGAGGAAGGCGCGGATAGACAAGTTGGAATTTTGAATTTGGGAGTTCAGGCTGGTTTATCTAACCAGTCCATTTGTCTGTATTATTGTACCGCTAAACTACCTTAGCTCAACAGTCGTTTTAAGGGTTGTGGGGTGATATATTTCCTAATCATTGGAATATTAAACCTGTAATCTGTAGTGTTGCAACCGGTGACCAGATTAACCCGAGGTAGTATATTTTGCACTAAAAGCATCTGCAGTTTTGTTATGTTAACCTATTGATCTGCTTAAATTTGAACAGACTGAGCACGTGAAGGCTTTTATTTTTTCGTGGTACAAAAAAGATATGTGAATCATTGGCAATGACCACAGTGGCCGATTTTATCATTATTACATGTGGAATAACTTAAGTGCTGTTTCTTTTGTGTATGTATGTTTGATGTGAGGTAGTTTTTCATCAATAGTTTGGTTTACAATTTTTTAAACTAATGTGTAATTGCATTAATTGCGTAGTTAAGCATGTTTGTGCATCAAGACCAAGAAGGAAGAGATCAAGATCGCTTCCTTAGTGCATTAAAATACAATAAAGGACAATAAAACTGCAGGAAGTTGTTTAATCGCCCATTGCAGGCCACGTGTATAATCTTGCTTTGGACAGGCATCAGTGGGGAGCATTGTCAGTAGAGGCAACCAGTTCTTTAAAGGACAGCAAAGGCCAGACCTGTGCTGAATGGTAGATTATAATTGGGGTTTGGGTTGTGAGTGGAAATCGGTCATTTAGAAATGACTGTCTTGAAAATGTCAACTGTTGCTTGAACAAGGTATAAATTTTCAAATTTTGCATTGCTTTTTAGCTTCTTTTAGAACACCTGGAATGCTTAGTTTCACGGCACGAACGTTCTCTCAGGATGACGGTAGTAAAACGACAAGCACAAACATCAGCCGGAGTATCGTCCGAAGTGGAGGTGTTAAAAGCATTAAAATCACTTTTTGAACATCATAAGGCTCTTGATGAAAAGGTATATAGCATGGAGATATTACTCCTTTCTTCATTCTTCCTCTCAGCATTTTATAAAACCAATTATATAAAGTTGTCGTTCGACATCATTATCATTGTCACCATTAACCCTGGTTTTTTGTTCGATTCCCTTAATAGCCCCAGTCACCATGTTCAGTGTTATTTGAACGACCACCACTATCTCTAGTCCAGTGCTGCTATGACCACTCCTCCATTACTACCAGGATCAGTAGTCCATTACTACCCACACCACCAGTCTGTTACTACCAGCACCACCAGCCCGTTATCATCAGTCCTTTACAAAGAGAACCACAGTTATACATTTACCAAGACTACTGTTATTGTTGCTATGGTGGTCATTATCAACATTATTCATACTGTCTTCTACACTACCCTTGTTTATTTGTTTTTTGCCAGTGTTATTGACTTGCTTTTGGTTTAAAGTTGCCCACGCCTCTCCCTCCCGCGTCACCACATTGCTGTTTTTTAAAAGTTGATACTCTTCTTTATGTTTTTAATAAAGAACCGAATAGAGATCAAAATGAAAGTGAACAGGTAGCCCAGAGGACAGGTTACTTAATAATTGATCATCTGCAAACGATGCATGCACCTCAAACAATGTGAGGAATATCAGATACCTCAGATTATGGCCGTTGCAAATAGCAGAAAAACCCCTTGGATTCAGTTAAGCATGAAACAGTATTTGAAACACTTGAAAACAGGGTACCAACATCGAAAATTCGTATCCGGAAAATGAATATTAGGATGCTACAGCGCAAATAAGAAGGTAGGAAGAGGTGTAAGGCAGGGAGACATATCCCCTATCCTACTCCTTTACAAAAAGAATTTTGCCCGAGGAAATCTGGAAAGCACTTTCATTATCTAAATGGAGAAAGTTTAATTAGTCTAAGATTAGTAGCTAATATTTTAAAAACGAGGATATCTTGGGACAGATGTATACAACACTACTAAAGGAGGAAGAAGAGATGAATCAAGGGTAAACAGGAGTAATGCGAAAAGAGGTAGAAAACAGAAAAATTAGAGCTAGGAAGGTGGTCGTGATACCAGTGTCACAGTGATTTCTTTTTCTTGTAGGACTTGCCTGAAAAGTGACTTAAATGCTTATCGTTTCAGCCTTTAAACAAAATACATAGGTTTTTCATCGCAATAATGAAAGAAAGCTATTCCTAATAAGTTATTGTGTTAAGTTACTTAAATAAACCTCTAATTATAATTTTAATTTTACTCTTGTAAATGCCAGATGACAACTTTTGCTTCAAATCCCTGATTTTTTCCCATTGTGCATGTATATGTTTAGTACAGGCTTTGGTTTGCAGCTCCATATTTTAAAGACTAATCTGATATTTCCTTCTCTCTGTGTGTCTCTTTCGCGCTCTCTCTCTCTCTCTCTCTCTCTCTCTCTCTCTCTCTCTCTCTCTCTCTCTCTCTCTCTCTNGACAAAGATATTGTTTCAAAAAGTAGTTTGTCTTTCTGATTTGAGGAAAGAATTTAAAATTAATTTTCATGAGCTTGTTCTGCCTTAAAAGTAACATTCTTATTTATATTTCGTGAAATCAGGAATTCTCGCATGACCAACTGCTAAAATATATTGCCTTTGGACCTCGACGCTCAACAAATCGTGTTTAAGGGATATTCTGCCATTAAAGGCGTTAAAATACTTCTCGATGTTCACTAAATCTACAGTTTTTACCAATTCAGGTCATCAATTCAAATATGCTAGATAAAAACTGATGTATTCAAATTATGAGACTGAGACTTCTTTTATTTTGCGTACGAAGTGCCCTTACATGCCAAATAGGATGCCACTGATTTAATTTTTCTACCAACATTTTTAGGCTTAGCAAACAGTTTTATTGTAATATTAGGAAAAGTACCCAGTCAATATATTTCCCAACCATTTAATCCAGCTGGTCAGAAAGTGTGATTCTCAGAACACTCAAAGAGGAGACTATGGTGTGAAGAAGGGATAGCTATTTTGGTTCTTCCAAGACATCGTCCGGTTGCAGTGATTCACTTGAGTGTCGCTTTTGTAGAGCACTGGTTATTAACAATATTTACTATTAAAAATATATTTAACCTATTAAAAAAAGCTTTTTTCTTGTGTTCGAATTCTCTCTCTCTCTCTCTCTTTCTCTGTCTCTCTCTCTTTCTCTCTCTCTTTCTTCCTCTCTCCCCTCCCTCTCTCTCTCTTTTTCTTTTTTTTTCTGTCACTCTCTCTGTGTCTCTTTTTCTTTCTTTCTGTCTCTCTCTCTCTCTCTCTTGATGTACTTAGTTCTGGTTAATACATGTTTTCTGACATCCCCGTCTGTTTTGATCCTGACAGAAAAGTTTGACATGTGTCTTGAGCACTTGATGAAATATTTTTTTGTGGTTGGTAGGTAAGAGAACGATTGCGTATGGCATTAGACAAATCAAAACATTTGGAGGAAGAGTTAACTATAGCAAATGTTGAGGTAAGTGCAGTGCAGTGTTGTGATTGTTTTTGGAATTCTTTGTCTTTATGTTTGGCTCTTTGTTTTCATTGTGTGGTATCAGCAATAGATTAGACACTTAATCTTGAAGAGCTGAGTGGATAATTTATCGATTAGGATTAGGATAAGGATAAGGAAGTGGATAATGTATCGCGTCATTTCATGGTTAAAACAGAATAATCGGGATCCCTTAATTTGGGATGGAAATAATTCGTCAACCCATTTTCATAAAATGAAATGAAATAGAATAAATTTTGTTTATACATATAAATATTGTTGAATAATATTATATATATTATTAGAAATATAAATATTATTGTAAGGATAGTAAATATTGTTTATCAATTATTTATCAAGTTCGATTCTTTTTTATACTTTAGTTATAAGTTATTTATTCTTTTAAATACATTTTTGCTCATGTGCGGTAAATGTATATGTATTTCTGTATCATGATTACTAAGGGAAATACATTGATAAACGTCCGGCTTTGATTCCAAATGATGTTTTGCCAAACACGTTGCTTGGAGCATCTTCATTTTATTGTTGTTCTTGTGGTTGAATTCGTAATTCATTTAGTTAGCCATAAATAACTCGTAGTGGCTTAGTGGTAACTTAACAGCTTCGGATACAAGACGTTTCCACTTCAAGCTTCAGCCAAGTACTAGATGAATTTTTTTCATTTAGTCTTGAAATAAACAGTATCCGCGAAATAGTTAATTTACAGCTTATCATACGGTATGTGTCCCTTTCACGACTCTTCTTCTTCTTCTTTTTCTTTCGGTTTTTCCCTCAGGGGTCGCCACAGCGGACTAACGCTCTCCACCTCTGTCGGTGGTGTCGTCTGAGGAGGCTCCGACCACCCTCATGTCATCCTTCACCGAGTCAGAGAACCGTCTCTTTGGTCTCCCACGCTTCCTCTTCCCCGGTGGTGTCATTTCCATTACCCGTTTTCCCACGTACTCTTCGTTCTGTCGCATTACATGCCCAAACCACTTCAACCTGGACTCTCTCAACTTCTCCCCCAGTCTTCCACGACTCTTATTGCACCCAATTCGTTTATCCGTTATAAGTTGCAGACTTGTCGGCGCATACATATTTTCAGTGATACAATTGGTAGGTGACAAACTAACAAATAAGACATTTAAAAAAGAAAATACAGATGATAGAAACTAATTGCAGTTAATCCCTAGCATTGAAGTAAATTATCAGCTTATAACTTTGCTTGGAGTAATAAAAGTATACGAAAATAAGCAACATTTTTGTTGTTTCTTTTGCTAAGTACCTGCATGGATGGTTGGAACGTTTGCTAACTGTTGGAGAGGACCGGATTTTGGAATGGGAATAATTTGTTCTTGGTAGGGTCACCAACAAGGTGGGCTGATTATTCTCAGTACTGATTGACCTTGGTATCTGTTATAAAATAACGAATTTTACTCTTTCACAGCACGAGTCGTTTTATGTAATACAAAGGCACTATACAAAATTGGTTGCTGCATACCACCCGCATGTTTGGTGCATGGCGTAACTGTGCAGCATGTTTTAGCCGTTGTGTCTAAACTTTTAATGTGAAAAGGGGAAGCCCCTTCCCCCTACCCACCATTTATTTCTTATAGTATTATGCTAAATGGTAGTGGTCTGACAGGACTCTTATTGCCTTGTTGTAGATTGAGCGACTTCAGGATGAAAAGAAGCAAATAATGGAAAGAAGGCTAGGAGAAAAACCAATCCGAGGCACGTTAAAAGCAGAAGGGGGAGAAAAGGTAACAAATTGTGTGGTTTGATTTATCGTTTTAGTATTCTCATATATCGGGCTAAGATATCGGAGGCGCCCAACGTTTAGGGAAGACACTTTACAGGCCCGTCTTTGATCAAATACATAAGTGCCCAGCTTTCTTGCACGAGCCACGTTTGTCAATTACGACAGCACCATTTGTGGTGCACCAGAGGATTACCAAACGCAATTTACATGCATCAGCATAAAAGTAGACAGTCGAATAATGTCACGGCCCCATTCGGACAGCTGCATTATGTGACCTGATTTCTGGCACGCTGAGAAGGTCGACAAAAACGGATTAATTATTATCAAAAGCCTTCAAAAAGTAAGTAAATTCTTTGGCTAGAATTAAAGTTTCTATCATAATTAGACGGAAAGGAAATAACTGGGAAATCAGAAAACAAACCTAAAACCCGTGAACAACGGCATAATTAAAGAGTAGAAAGAATGCCGTTCTATTTTTTGGTCAAGTACTTCGACGAAAAATACACTTTAAAGCATTTTAAATGTAGATTAAGGTTGCACAGGACGATTATTTTAAAGAACAACCCTGGTAATGTACTGATGGGTGAAAAATGAACAGAAGATTAAGTCTTTTGTATAGTTTTTACTTGAAAGTAAGGATATCTTGTTTAGTGGAACATTTAGGATAAACAAGAGGAAGAACAACAGCAGATTGAAGGGGAAGCTTTAGCGATGTGCTCGGGGTTAAATATTACGCTATGTGTTAGGAATTGATTATAACCATTAAGGCATTGTAACCTCTAACGAAATATCATTTCATATTTTAAACAACACCAAGAGGTATTGAGGTAATGAGTTTAAAAGCCTAACACCCCTCATTTCCATGTTTCAGATGGCTAATGGTCCTTCCTCTGACGTTCGCGAAGAATTACATGATGAAATAGCGGATATGCAATACAAAATGGACCAAAGATCACGAGAATTAGAAAAAGTAAGTCCTCTTCTTAGTATTTTTGCTAACATATTTCTAGTCAGGTGCCAGACACAGCAACCTTAGAGACGAGATATTGCTCTGCTATGCATTGAGCACTTTTTGATACGAATACACAAAATTAGCTAAATCACAAACACACACACACACACACACACACATATATATATACATATATATATATGTCATACATACTATATCATACATACCACTGTATACCACTTCTTCTTGACTTCTTTGAGTACACGGAGAAAAGATAAAATTTTAGGGTCACGGTCGTAGTTATAATAAATTATCTTTTTTTGTACAGAAATTAGTGGCTAGGATCTGCTACAAATTTCTCTATCACGTGCAGCGGAGGTTTTTTGTGCCTGTCGTTGTTCATCTGCTTGGACTGGTGATAGAAGCTGTAGATGTCTCCCCCAGCCACTTATACCTTTGATTACTAAAGTAACAGGTCTAAATNTGCTCATTCCATTCTCTAAACATTCCCTGCTCATTCCATTCTCTAAACATTCCCTGCTCATTCCATTCTCTAAACATTCCCTGCTCATTCCATTCTCTAAACATTCCCTGCTCATTCCATTCTCTAAACATTCCCTGCTCATTCCATTCTCTAAACATTCCCTGCTCATTCCATTCTCTAAACATTCCCTGCTCATTCCATTCTCTAAACATTCCCTGCTCATTCCATTCTCTAAACATTCCCTGCTCATTCCATTCTCTAAACATTCCCTGCTCATTCCATTCTCTAAACATTCCCTGCTCATTCCATTCTCTAAACATTCCCTGCTCATTCCATTCTCTAAACATTCCCTGCTCATTCCATTCTCTAAACATTCCCTGCTCATTCCATTCTCTAAACATTCCCTGCTCATTCCATTCTCTAAACATTCCCTGCTCATTCCATTCTCTAAACATTCCCTGCTCATTCCATTCTCTAAACATTCCCTGCTCATTCCATTCTCTAAACATTCCCTGCTCATTCCATTCTCTAAACATTCCCTGCTCATTCCATTCTCTAAACATTCCCTGCTCATTCCATTCTCTAAACATTCCCTGCTCATTCCATTCTCTAAACATTCCCTGCTCATTCCATTCTCTAAACATTCCCTGCTCATTCCATTCTCTAAACATTCCCTGCTCATTCCATTCTCTAAACATTCCCTGCTCATTCCATTCTCTAAACATTCCCTGCTCATTCCATTCTCTAAACATTCCCTGCTCATTCCATTCTCTAAACATTCCCTGCTCATTCCATTCTCTAAACATTCCCTGCTCATTCCATTCTCTAAACATTCCCTGCTCATTCCATTCTCTAAACATTCCCTGCTCATTCCATTCTCTAAACATTCCCTGCTCATTCCATTCTCTAAACATTCCCTGCTCATTCCATTCTCTAAACATTCCCTGCTCATTCCATTCTCTAAACATTCCCTGCTCATTCCATTCTCTAAACATTCCCTGCTCATTCCATTCTCTAAACATTCCCTGCTCATTCCATTCTCTAAACATTCCCTGCTCATTCCATTCTCTAAACATTCCCTGCTCATTCCATTCTCTAAACATTCCCTGCTCATTCCATTCTCTAAACATTCCCTGCTCATTCCATTCTCTAAACATTCCCTGCTCATTCCATTCTCTAAACATTCCCTGCTCATTCCATTCTCTAAACATTCCCTGCTCATTCCATTCTCTAAACATTCCCTGCTCATTCCATTCTCTAAACATTCCCTGCTCATTCCATTCTCTAAACATTCCCTGCTCATTCCATTCTCTAAACATTCCCTGCTCATTCCATTCTCTAAACATTCCCTGCTCATTCCATTCTCTAAACATTCCCTGCTCATTCCATTCTCTAAACATTCCCTGCTCATTCCATTCTCTAAACATTCCCTGCTCATTCCATTCTCTAAACATTCCCTGCTCATTCCATTCTCTAAACATTCCCTGCTCATTCCATTCTCTAAACATTCCCTGCTCATTCCATTCTCTAAACATTCCCTGCTCATTCCATTCTCTAAACATTCCCTGCTCATTCCATTCTCTAAACATTCCCTGCTCATTCCATTCTCTAAACATTCCCTGCTCATTCCATTCTCTAAACATTCCCTGCTCATTCCATTCTCTAAACATTCCCTGCTCATTCCATTCTCTAAACATTCCCTGCTCATTCCATTCTCTAAACATTCCCTGCTCATTCCATTCTCTAAACATTCCCTGCTCATTCCATTCTCTAAACATTCCCTGCTCATTCCATTCTCTAAACATTCCCTGCTCATTCCATTCTCTAAACATTCCCTGCTCATTCCATTCTCTAAACATTCCCTGCTCATTCCATTCTCTAAACATTCCCTGCTCATTCCATTCTCTAAACATTCCCTGCTCATTCCATTCTCTAAACATTCCCTGCTCATTCCATTCTCTAAACATTCCCTGCTCATTCCATTCTCTAAACATTCCCTGCTCATTCCATTCTCTAAACATTCCCTGCTCATTCCATTCTCTAAACATTCCCTGCTCATTCCATTCTCTAAACATTCCCTGCTCATTCCATTCTCTAAACATTCCCTGCTCATTCCATTCTCTAAACATTCCCTGCTCATTCCATTCTCTAAACATTCCCTGCTCATTCCATTCTCTAAACATTCCCTGCTCATTCCATTCTCTAAACATTCCCTGCTCATTCCATTCTCTAAACATTCCCTGCTCATTCCATTCTCTAAACATTCCCTGCTCATTCCATTCTCTAAACATTCCCTGCTCATTCCATTCTCTAAACATTCCCTGCTCATTCCATTCTCTAAACATTCCCTGCTCATTCCATTCTCTAAACATTCCCTGCTCATTCCATTCTCTAAACATTCCCTGCTCATTCCATTCTCTAAACATTCCCTGCTCATTCCATTCTCTAAACATTCCCTGCTCATTCCATTCTCTAAACATTCCCTGCTCATTCCATTCTCTAAACATTCCCTGCTCATTCCATTCTCTAAACATTCCCTGCTCATTCCATTCTCTAAACATTCCCTGCTCATTCCATTCTCTAAACATTCCCTGCTCATTCCATTCTCTAAACATTCCCTGCTCATTCCATTCTCTAAACATTCCCTGCTCATTCCATTCTCTAAACATTCCCTGCTCATTCCATTCTCTAAACATTCCCTGCTCATTCCATTCTCTAAACATTCCCTGCTCATTCCATTCTCTAAACATTCCCTGCTCATTCCATTCTCTAAACATTCCCTGCTCATTCCATTCTCTAAACATTCCCTGCTCATTCCATTCTCTAAACATTCCCTGCTCATTCCATTCTCTAAACATTCCCTGCTCATTCCATTCTCTAAACATTCCCTGCTCATTCCATTCTCTAAACATTCCCTGCTCATTCCATTCTCTAAACATTCCCTGCTCATTCCATTCTCTAAACATTCCCTGCTCATTCCATTCTCTAAACATTCCCTGCTCATTCCATTCTCTAAACATTCCCTGCTCATTCCATTCTCTAAACATTCCCTGCTCATTCCATTCTCTAAACATTCCCTGCTCATTCCATTCTCTAAACATTCCCTGCTCATTCCATTCTCTAAACATTCCCTGCTCATTCCATTCTCTAAACATTCCCTGCTCATTCCATTCTCTAAACATTCCCTGCTCATTCCATTCTCTAAACATTCCCTGCTCATTCCATTCTCTAAACATTCCCTGCTCATTCCATTCTCTAAACATTCCCTGCTCATTCCATTCTCTAAACATTCCCTGCTCATTCCATTCTCTAAACATTCCCTGCTCATTCCATTCTCTAAACATTCCCTGCTCATTCCATTCTCTAAACATTCCCTGCTCATTCCATTCTCTAAACATTCCCTGCTCATTCCATTCTCTAAACATTCCCTGCTCATTCCATTCTCTAAACATTCCCTGCTCATTCCATTCTCTAAACATTCCCTGCTCATTCCATTCTCTAAACATTCCCTGCTCATTCCATTCTCTAAACATTCCCTGCTCATTCCATTCTCTAAACATTCCCTGCTCATTCCATTCTCTAAACATTCCCTGCTCATTCCATTCTCTAAACATTCCCTGCTCATTCCATTCTCTAAACATTCCCTGCTCATTCCATTCTCTAAACATTCCCTTCTCATTCCATTCTCTAAACATTCCCTGCTCATTCCATTCTCTAAACATTCCCTGCTCATTCCATTCTCTAAACATTCCCTGCTCATTCCATTCTCTAAACATTCCCTGCTCATTCCATTCTCTAAACATTCCCTGCTCATTCCATTCTCTAAACATGCGTTGGCAGTATCCTGTGGTAGGTTTTCCCCCTTCATCAAAAGCTTCTGAAAAAACCCCCACTCCATTTCCATCTTGTTGATCTCCTTATTCGACTTTATTCTTGCATTAGTCGCTTGATGACGATCGGGTTCTCGTTGCTGTGCCGAAAAACACCTACCAGGCGAGTGACCTCCACCCTGGTTTCCAGTCCCATTCACGCCGTTGTCCTCAAAACATTGATTGGACATTTCATTCATAAGAAGTGTAGCGATTTTTAGCTTACACAACCAACGGTGTTTTTATGGAGGCACCAACTCTATTATTATTTTTTTACTATAAGAGCTAAACTCGAAGAATTGAGTCATAGCCTATCACACCTTGGCTGTTCCAGTAATTACGTATAGCTTTAGCATTATTGACTGGAATCTAACGGAGATTAAAAGATTAGATACTAAGATTAGGAAATTACTTACAACATACAATATGCATCATCCAAAAGCCAATGTTGAACGTCTTTACCTTCCTAGAAAATCCAGTGGAAGAGGTTTGACTCAACTTGAACTTTCTTTTAGAACTTCAACAATCGGTCTCTTTCGGCATTTAGATTTGTCAGAGAATGGGATGCTCCAGTTAGTGTATGGCCATAAGAATCAGAAAGGCTCTCACTCGGTTGTTAAAGATGCTGAACTGTTTGTCCGAGAACTGGAAATTGATTTGGAAGCTGAGTTTGAAGGAGAAATGAAAAACACTGAAAATCCTCGAAAGCTGAGAAAGATGGCAAGGGAAAAAGTAAAAAAGTTACCTGGAGGTCAAAGCCTTTGCATGGTCAGTACCCACTTCGAAGCCAAAAAGCTGATGTTAATTTATCAGACACCCATCAGTGGCTGAGAAGTGCTGGCCTGAAGGCGAAGACTGAAGGGTTTATAGTCGCAGCTCAGGATCAAGCACTGTTCACTAGGAATTACCAGCGAATGTAATCCATAATGGCGAAGACGAAAAATGTAGGTTCTGTAACAAAACCGCAGAAACAATTGACCATCTCATTTCAAGCTGCTCGATCCTTGCACCGAATGAGTATACCAACAGACACAATCGTGTCGATCAATACATTCACTGGGAAGTCTGTAACCACTATGGCATTGAAACAACAGACAAGTGGTATGAGCACAAACCTTTACCTGTCGTAGACAAGCCAAGTGAAACTATATTATGGGACTTTCCCATAAGAACTGATAGGACTGTCCAAGCTAACAGACCAGATATCGTTATTAAAGACAAAGTGAATAAAACTTGTCAATTGATTGACATGAGTGTTCCATCAGACAACATATCGGCGAAAGAATTTGAAAAACTAAGCAAATACAAAAACTTGGAAATTGAAGTATCACGAATGTGGAAAATGAAGACGAAAACAATTTCTGTCACTTGGTATGATCAAAGAGGAACTGAAAAATATGTAAATGGCATCCCAGGAGACCTGTCTTTAATCGAAATTCGAAAAATAGTGCCAAACAGCACTGCCTATATCTTAAGAAAATCGCTGTCAGTTTGAAAATAGTACATACCAGTTATCTTTATTCAAAACAGCATACATCACGAGCGGCCTAGTACCCTAGGTTATTGGTAATAACTGGGTGTTATGAAGCTCTAAAACAATGCACAAATAAAAGAAAAAGGGATAAAACATAATAATAATAGTAATAACAAAGTTCATGTCCAGCATGACAGCCCGCACAGGGAGATGGTATTCAACTGCCAGACGAGAAAACTTAACCCCGGCTACTGACTAGTAGCTTTAGAGGTTAAGCACCTTCCTCAATATGTTGGTAGTTCCAATGATGGTAGATGTTTGGAGTCCACCCAAGACATCAGGGATGCCCAACTCTTTCAAACTGCGCTCCAAGCGCTTCGTCACCACTCCTAAGTTTCCCACGACGATTGGGACAACGCTGGTACATACACTATGTAACTTTCGGAT
>RDPX01000008.1:2151966-2162887 GCA_003991215.1 Morbakka virulenta | reverse complement strand
GTTCTTACTCGCTCTCACTTGTTCTTACTCGCTCTCACTTGTTCTTACTCGCTCTCACTCGTTCTTACTCGCTCTCACTTGTTCTTACTCGCTCTCACTCGTTCTAACTCGCTCTCACTCGTTCGATCCACATCTGTAGCTTTTAAATTAAAAACCCTTAAAACTTGCCAATATTTCCCACTAATCGACACCAGTGCCCTCTAAGTTAGCACCTTTTAGTTCGAAGTACTTAAAGGATTACTTTAACAAAAAATGCCCCCTTCGGCAAGAATGTTCTGTTATTGACAAAGTTGCCATTCTAATCGTTAATATTGTCTGACTATCAAACGCCAATTGCCTCCCGATCAACCCCATATCCTCCTAACGTATTTTTCCCCTGTACTCTAATACTTGCTTTCCTTCCCTTAAAAAAATGTAACAGTAATACAAAAATTCTACAATCCAGCGAAATTGAAGGCAACTGAAATGCACAACTGCTGTCTTCGCCTCAAGCTCTTTAATTACATTTGTTGCCCATTCGATCAACAAGGAGATCAAAGTCGTTATTTCATCAGCATTTAGAAGCTCGTAAAAGCTTGAATAATGTGTTTAGTAATTGATAATCTTTTTTTATATTGATCTTAATTTTTCCTTCAGGCTGTTGCACAAAAAGCCGACATGGAGGATCGCATCATGACACTAGAGAAAAGATACGTCCGGTCGCAGAATGAGCTTGCTTCTTCTTCAGAAGAGAACGAACGGTTTCGAACTGAATTGAAATCATGTAAAACGAATATTGAACAGGTAGGCGTGATGAGGTTTATCTGAGGACGATTACTGTTTTATTTGTTGTAGATAAGTTTCAAGTTTAGATCAAATAGTACGTTATAATACTAGAAATTTGAACATATTTTGTCGAAGCAACCAGAAAAGTGAGTTTTGGTTCTTGTCAGATTACGCAAATGAGGCTGTAACGCGTAATCCATCTCTCCCTCTCTGTCTGTCTGTCTGCCTGTCTGTCTCTCTCTGTGTGTCTCTGTGTCTCTCTGTCTCTCTCTGTGTCTCTCTGTCTCTCTCTGTGTCTCTCTCTGTCTCTCTGTCTGTCTGTCTCTCTCTCTGCGTGTCTGTCTGTGTGTCTGTCTCTCTCTGTGTCTTTCTCTCTCTCTCTGTGTGTGTGTCTGTTTCTCTCTCTCTCTCTCTCTCTCTCTCTCTCTCTTTCTTTCTCTTTCTCTCTCTCTTTCCCTCTCATTATTATGGTGATTATGATCACCATCTTGATTATCAATCATAAATTTAATTAGAGGTTTTAAAAGTCATCACGAGCTTAATTGTGAAATGCCTTTAATACCATCCTTTTCCCTTCTTCATTCTTTTGCAGAAAGATGAAAAAATTCATAATCTACAACAACAACTATCGTTTGCAGAGCAGAAGCTTTCTCAGTCGATGCAGAAGGTTGAAGCTCTGCCAAAGATCGAAGAAGAGTTGGCTAGCAGACAGGCAGCGTTAAATGAGGTAAGAGCCATTTATGGAGATCTGAAGAAATTGATAGATTTAAATGCTAAAACTTTTAAACTTTTGTCTCCAAAATTTCAACATGATAACATCAACAAGTAAAAAAAGAAAAGTATTATTATAACTATGAATTAGTTTACGTAGCTAAGAAATAGTTTTAATTTTAGACATTTTCAGCAGTTTAGTTTGTAGGAATTCACAACATTTTCTGCTTTTAAAAGGAAGTCACATTATTTCTCCAACTAATTGAAACAAAAAGATTACTTCGCGTATTCGCTGCCCAGATCAAGTTTGTCTAGTACGGGCAAATTCCATGGTCCAGTTCACACTTAGTTCAGCCTGTAGGATGTTTAAAGATTTTCTAGTCGGTTTTACATTAAATTATTGTTAACGTCACAGTCAATGACGTCACAGTCAATGACGTCACAGTCAATGACGTCACAGTCAATGACACCACAGTCAATGACACCAGTCAATGACGTCACAGTCAATGACATCACAGTCAGTGACACCACAGGCAATCACGTCACAGTCAATCACGTCACAGTCAATGCCCATTTCAATAGGAAGGGCAGGATGTTTCTTCTTCCGCAGGGCCGAAGATCTCAGAGCACCCCAATGTTACTATTATGTTAATGCCGTACAGAAACTTTGGTTTGACGGTCATTAGGTAAACGCACATGGATATAGTTTGGATTGGCATCCCACAGTAGGTTTACCTCTTCCACCAGAGGCTCGCACGTTCTTGCCCGCAGATGGCGACGCAGTAATAGTTGACCGGGTTGAGTCAGGTGGGTACCTAGGAACCACCAACTGAACGACATTGATGCTTGAACATTCTTTATTGTGGTGTTGCATTTTTTTCCATTACCCAACAGGGCTCTCAGACAATGTAGAGCATGTTTGGAAGATTTTGTGGCTTAAAAGCAAGATTGGCTGGTTTTCAGGTAGCACCGTTGTACCTCCCAGTCTAACGCGCTCCCTCCTTCCGCTACAGGTGGTTGCCTCAGCACATGCCCTGCCAATTTCCGTCTCCCCTCGTCAACCATCTTGTACAGTTCTTTCTCGTTCGTCTATAAACTTCGTCATTTGTTGTCCTGGCCCGCCATGAAATCACCAAAATTCTTGTTAGGTTGATGAAAAGAGTCCAGCTTCCGCTCCAACTTCTTTGTATTTTTCCAAGTCACGCTTGCGTATCAAGCTGTGAAGATGACTATTGCCATGTATAACTGGATCCCGGTTTTCGTGTTTATCTGCCGCGACTTCCATATGTGTGCCATTGATCGGAATGCTGCTCCAGTTCTCCCTAACCTATTGGCCATGCCTCTTACAACCTCACCGTTGTCAGTAATATAGCTTCCAAGATATTTGAAGTTCTCTACTGTCTCAAGTGGATTCCCCCTGACAGTTATTTATGATGCCTGGTGGTTGTTGATGTTCATTACTTTGCTATTACCTTCATTTATCCTCAATCCCACTTTGACATTTTCGATTTGTTGTCTGCCTGCCATTTCTTGACACTTCATGCTATCTCAGGCCATTATGGCTATGTCATCGGGAAAATCAAGATCTCTAAGGTTCGAGTTGTCATCCGAGGATTAGAGTAGCATCAATTGCAGGCTCTGAGGTATCCGTCACCACAACAAGGAGAAGCACTACATGTAGCCATCACTTTCATTGGTGAGTTCCATTGATGTCCGGTTTCACTGAGTCGAATGCCTCGACAGCTTCCTTTGCTGGAGGGAATGACTGGGATTGGACTAGCAGATGTACATTTTCAGATAAATGCTGGATACACTAGGCATAGTATAAGAACATACTAAGTAACCTCTCAAGCTTTTTTGTTTGCGGGATAGGAAGCTCAAGCAATTGCCATATATATTTCGAGTCAGGTCGGAAACTACCATGTGAGACCATGTACCCAAGGTTGTTCAGTGTTTGAGCACAGTGGACTCATTTTTGCTTCATTAGGTTACAGGTTATTTTGTTTTGGTGCCTGTAAGAATCGCTAAAGGTTTCCGCATTGTTCTTGCCGATTTAATCAAAACACGGTCACATTATCACGTAAGCAAGTGACCCTCTTAGCCAGTTTTCTGTGGTGATATTATGGATAGCCCGTTAAAATGGACCCGCGTCGTTTGGCACAACAAACGGAATGCGATTGAGTGGATGAATTTAACTGTCTGCTACAAAGTCAGGAAACTGCTTTTCTTCTTTAAGGATGTGCTCTTGATGATAAGATTCAAGGGAGTGTGAAACTCTTAATGGTTTGTCTTCGAGCGCTTAAAAGTGCCCTGGCTTGATCAAAGGCAGTTTGTAGAGACAAGTGTATTTTCCAAGAGTCTTTGGTAGATGGAAACAGACTGTAGTTCATTTATGAATACATCACGAATATAACGATTTTAGTTTAGTTCCGCATCGACAGCATGAAAGCTGTATTCGGGCCTTCACTTACCCCCTGGCATCTAATAGCAAGAAGGTGACATGCGAATCCTTCGTTTTTGGGTTTCAGGTATGTGGACTTGAGGATCTGAATTGCGAAAATACGGGTTTTAGTCTCTGCGATAAAGACAAACACATGGGCAGAGCTATTGCCAACAAGAGCTTTGAGTTTGATATCTTCTGAATCAGTTCCTTCTTCTGCTTTTAGGGTCCCAACAGAGATTTCAAATGTTATGTGGAAGTGAGCCCATCGTTTGACCACCTTCGGATGAGATGGGTAGATCTCGAACACTTGTGGATGTAGAAGTTACATTTTTGGAGATAAAATTGAAGGGGATAATAACATTCTTTGCCTTACCGTAATTTAGACTAATCAATAAAAATTTTAACATAACATCTAGAGATAAAATGAAAATCTTACTATAATTATGCATTAGATTAGCTCGCCTATGTAAATAATACTTACAGTTTCAAATAGTTTTAGCAGTAAAGTTTTATGGGTTTACAATAGGGTACACGTACAGCCGAGTGTTAAATTTAGGATATATGTAACAAAATAAGATATTTCTTCTATCTAACTTGGTATCGACATTAAGGTTCTTTTTGTCTTAGTCGCAACTTGATGTTAAACACTGCTCATAGACCTGTGCATTTGAGGGTAAAATCAAACCTAACGAAGTGAACTACACCCAACTTAATAAAGAGATACAAATAGGATAGGAAACACATACACATACACATACACATACATACATACATACTTACGTACATACATACATACATTCATACATATATACATACATACATACATTCATACATATATACATACATACATTCATACACATGCATACATACATATATGCATACGTACATACATATATGCATACATACATACATTCATACATACATACAAACATACATATAAACATACATGCGTATATACATACATAAATATGCATACATACAAATTTACATGCATACATACATATATACATGCATACATACATATATACATACATGCATACACACAAACACGCACACACGCACGCAACTTAAAGACGTCCGCAAAGTCAGACGGTAAAAAATAGATTCGTATGAATAATAAAGTCTACAGATAGTCAACTTATAACTTAAAATTCTTCGATCTACAACAACAACAAAATACCCATAGTCAAGTTAATAGTACAAGACAAATCAAGCAACGCTAATTTCAATAAAAACCTTTTTCTTTCGCTTTATTATCTGCAGAAATTGTATAAATGAAAACAGTATTGACTTCTAATAAAGGAAACACAAGAATGGAGTGGCTTGATACGACAGTAAAATTAATCTTTTTTTTAACTTTATTTTTAGGCCGAAGAACGAAACTTTACAGCTGAAGAAAGATTACAGCAGTTACAGGTTCAAGTGGAAGAACTAACGACGGACTTGACGAGGGTACAATTTTTGCGCATAAAATGGTTTCTTTCTGTGCATTAGTTGTTAGAGGTTACATACGTTTTGACCCAAACTGTTGTTTTTGTTTATTCTATCTCTGAGATGAGGAAAGTGATCTACGGGGCAGCTTGCTTTATTTCCGGTTTTTGAAGAGCACTTCGGCGAGATTTTAACAATATAACACAGCATTACATTTTTAATAGCGATACAAATTCACAAACTCAAAGTCACTTGTTTACTTTTTCAGTCGCAGTCATTTGCACGGATAAACAAGCATTCATTGTACTTATCAAAAAGAAAATGTTTCTTTGTTTGTTTGTTTTATTTGTTTTGTTTATGATTGTATTTAGGATTTGTGTGTAATCATGTATGTAGCTAATGAGTCATTTGCAACAGAGGTGGAAAGATACCATTTCCACCACCAGCTGCTTGCAGCAGTGCACGATGGGACTTATAGCCGCTTTCGAACTGACGTCATCATCAAAATAAAGTTATTTCCTTAGATTTTATGGGTAAAGTCAACCATGCTTTTAGATTTTCTGATCTATCGTTTTAGGAGGGGTGGGATAGCTATTCAGGAATAGAGTCAAAAGGGGTGTTTAGAATGGGATGTACTGAGATAATGAACGCTCATTCCAGTTTTGGCGCTTAATTGAGGAAATGACATATCCCGAGAACTTTACGGGGTTCCCTGGGGAGATACAAGGCTGGTTGATTGCTTTTGGCCTTGGGCAGAATTTGAATCGAGTATTGGAAAGTGACGCCTATGAGTATCTGTGTGCAGGCTCTCATTTGGCACTTAGATTTGCGATTTTGGGTTGCCTCAGGACTCTCGTCAGCGAAAAATTGGGATTATAATGCCTTGCCTTGCCTAGGTGCCGTCCCCGGTCCGGAGATTTGCGACTCTGGATCTCCAGCCCACTCTGTCTTGTGCTTGGCGTCTGAGCTGCTCCTTGGAAAGTCTTGTTACTCTTGTCGAGTTGTCTGTCCATTTGAACCGCTGTCGACCTCTTGCCCTCCTGCCTTGAATTCTTCCATCTGGAATATCTCGCTGGATAGTGTTGTGCCTTACTATATGTTCAAAATATGTCAGTTGCTTCTTCCATATATTAACTAACAAGTATTTCTTTGTTCGGGATTATAATAAAACATATTTATCTCCGATTGTTTTTGCAATTTTTTGTTGTTACTTAATTCTCTGTAACTCATATGCAAGGGCACACTTACATTTTCAGCTGCAGTTTTCAGCTGTAGGTTTAAACGTAAATAACGAGAAGGTTTGGAAGGTGTTAAACCATTTTAAAATGTGTTATCCAATTCGAAAGTGGTTTACTTATGGTTATATTGAAAAGCATTAGTATTTTTTTGCGGTAGCTTTCATATCATTAAATTAGGAATAATTGCTGGAGGATTTAGAATAATAAACAAAAGTATTTAGTTGCCCACTGATTTCCCATAATTTATTAAATGTTTGTGGTCTAATATGTATTTGAAGAGGACCCAATTATTCAAAGTATGAATGTAATCTAAAATGTAAATAGCATGCAGCAATTATTATATCCATTCAGATATTTCTAATGTTCACGCCCCACCCCGCCCCTCCAAATGCCAAAATGTATCGTTTTTTGTTCTCATAGGTGCGCTAAAGTTTGTTTTCAGGGAGCGCCGTAAAATACAGATAGATGGTAGAAACTTTGAATTAAATTAGAAGTTTTTACCCCGTACGATTTTATCATTTTCCAACAACCTGAAGTGCACTAAAACATTTTTGCAAGGAGATAAACAAAGTTATTCGTAAATTGAATTATATATAGTATTTATTAAGCGTGGGGTGTATTTAAAAAGGTAATTCCCGTATATCGGCGAAAACGTTAATATTTCCTAATGTGCATTAATTTTTTCAAACACACTTGTCACGAGAAAGAAATGCTTATTTTCTCGTCGCATTCTATTGATAGACACGACAACGTGAAAAAATGACCGAAGAACACAACAGTCGACTTCAATCCACCATCGATAAATTGCTGAGTGAATCCAATGACCGACTACAGCAACATTTCAAAGAAAAAATGGCTACTCTTGAAGAAAAGGTATCTGGTCTCAATTATTTTTTTCTGGACGTACTTATTGTGTTGTGGGCATTGTGACCTCTACGATTGATAAAGTGTTTCTTTGTTTATCTCGGTTTCCTTTACAAATATATGTTTGGTTATTAAGGTAACATCTGACAGTATTCTTAGGGCTATGGAAAACTATATTTCTGGCTTTGTCTTTGTATTTGAACATTTCAATGGTCACCATGAAAGCTAGTTATTTCATTTTCATCAAAGAGACAGAGGAGAACAAGTTATACGTAAGTTCTCTTCGGTTCACGGTCTCACACAAGAGGCGATTGACTTACCAACCAGATTTCCTGACGATAATACTAAAACACCTATTGCTTGGTACCTTCTAGATCTTTGCCCCAGAAAGTCCGGCACTCCCCCCCTTTCAGGTCAATCGGATTAAACGGACAGCCCCTGTTAATGTTGAAAACCCTGCTTTTGCTTTTGTAGATGGATCGCTTGATTTTACTAATTTAAACTTGAAAAAGACAAACTGGCATACTTCTCATCCGATTTGTTTTTATTCTAAAGGTATTTACCCTATATGTAATATAATATAATAAATATAATATAATATAACATAATATAATATAATATAATATAATAATAATAATCTAATCTAATATAATATAATATAACAATATAATATAATATAATATATAATATAACATAATATAATATAGTATAATATAATATAATGTAATATAATATAATATAATATAATATCATATCATATAATAATAATAATCTAATCTAATATAATATAATATAATGTAATTAATATAACATAATATGATATAACATAATAAAATATAATATAATATAATATAATACAATATAATATAATATAATATAACAATATAATATAATATAATATATAATATAACAATATAATATAGTATAATATAATATAATGTAATATAATATAATATCATATCATATAATAATAATAATCTAATATAATATAATATAATGTAATTAATATAACATAATATGATATAACATAATATAATATAATATTATATTATATTGTATTTACTCTGGGATACAATTGACTTAACAAAGATAATTAACTAACTATTTTACAATTATACTAACAATAGAAAAAGAAAGAATTATCCACTAAGCCTAAATTCTTCCTGATAAAACCTATTTACAATTATTTATGTTAATAACTATTAAACTAATAAATGTTAAGAAATATTTCAGCTTTCTTTGAATATTGTCAGTTGTAAGCTTTCAACTTTGTTTTAAATTATTATATCGATAAGACTATTTAATTTCTGTTTGTAGTTTATTCCATGGGTTTAGCGCCTCGTAATGCTTATGACTTTTGGCCTTGAGCAATTTCAAAGTTAGGGGTAGCAAGATTGCATATGATATTTTGTAAAATACGGGGATAAACATCAGAAAGCCTGGTGAAATAGTACCTAGATCTTTCGGTGCCAAGTGGTTTATAAAATTAGAAACGAGATAGCAGAAACTAACATAATTCTTTTTGGTAATGATACGCAAGATGATTTAGCTGTTTCAGGAATATTTGAAATGTAAAATAGGGTGACAGTCTTAATACGTTGATCAAGTTAAAGGCTTTTTGGGGGGTTTTAATCTCATTTTTCTCCTGTAATTAGGGCTCAGACGGTGCCCTTCAGAGGGACGTCGTTTTGGCAGTGAGGAATTTCTTGGCCGGATGCCCTTCCTGACGGCAACTAATGCCCTGTTTTTTGTTTTTTGTTAAGTTCCACATTCTTTTCACCTGCTTGGGGAATTGAACCTAGAACCTCTTCGGGGAATCTAGAGCAATAACCATTAAGCCATGCCTCCTCTGGATTAAGTGAAAAATGTAATGAACGGAACTCTTGGATGGTATCCGGTAATTTAGAACAGAAAGGAATTTCATTCTTTGACATTATTGTGTCGGTAAATTTATCAAATAAACTGCATTTGTGTTAAAAAAATTTATAAAATAATTATGATCGTTTTTAATGGCAAGCAGCAGAGACCTCACACCAACAATTTATGAGCACTACCTTGGTTAAATCGATTCTGTGAGGAGAGAGAACGGAATAGCAAGTGCGCTGCTTTTTAGGCCAAACAACG
This sequence comes from Morbakka virulenta, assembly GCA_003991215.1. Taxonomy (NCBI): domain Eukaryota; kingdom Metazoa; phylum Cnidaria; class Cubozoa; order Carybdeida; family Carukiidae; genus Morbakka; species Morbakka virulenta. The sequence goes on along the minus strand of RDPX01000008.1, from coordinate 2,153,311 downwards.
AGAATCCATCAAAATAATTTACAAGCACCGATTTGGTTTAATCTATTACACGAGGAGAACAAACGAAGTTGCAATTGCTGTGGTTTTTACACTCTGCAACAGAGAACATATCGGAAGAATTTACAAATCTGTTGGTTGGTTGGTTTCATCGATAATACAAGGAGGAAGAAATGAGAATGTCAGTAGCGATACGCGATTTTACCTAGAGAAAAACCAACCAAGGGACCTGGCAAAGAAGTAACATACCCTGGAGCTTAAAATAACAAAGTGAGGAGGCAAGATTAAGATAGTTTAGACGGAAGTGGGAATTATTTTGCCTTTCTAAGAAGTAACTGGAACACATGCGAGCATAAAGAAGCGCTTACTAATACTTAATAAGACATTTGAAGAGAAGAGCTGACTGAAAAACACTAAGAAATTCACAATGTGATTTCAAAGAATGTGATATCCCATGAGACGGATTCCATTGCTTTACATTGTGTTAAGTTTTGCTTTCTGTAATGTTTTTGAATTTTTGGTATTAATAATCTTCTTGACTAGTTATTATACTTCAATCCCACACTCTGTAGGGTTTTGGAGAGATAATTTCTCCAAATTATCTCTCCCAAAGCAAGAATGGATTCGTTTCATACGAATTGTTCTATTACTTTTTATTGCAGACGTCGATATCACAACAGCTGGAAAGGTCCAAATCAGCAGTGGAGGATCTGCAGAGAGAGAAGGTAAATGTCATGATGGTTGGCATTTGTGACCATTGCGATGGAACTTTTAAAAAGGTGTTGTTATGCGCGTACTGCATGTCTCTGGAATGACGTAAAATTTGCGTTGAATAACCAATGACAACAGGCCGGCTTAGGTCTCTGAGGCATTCACGCATTACATTATTATTATTATTATTATTATTATTATTATTATTATTATTATTATTATTATTATTAGGCATTACATTATTATTTTAGGCATTACTTTGGCTCTGTTGGGTTACATTTTTGTTTACATTTGTTGTGCCCCAAATTTTAATTTGGTTTGACCAGATGCCTATGCCGATTTCTTCTTCTTCTTCTTCTTCTTCTTCTTCTTCTTCTTCTTCTTATTATTATTATTATTATTATTATTATTATTTATTATTATTATTATTTTTATTATTATTATTATTATTATTATTTTATTATTATTATTATTATTTTTATTATTATTATTATTATTATTATTATTATTATTATTATTATTATACAGTTTTCTTTGGATTTGCTAATTAAAATCAAGCACCGAGTCGCTACCAGCGACCTTGGGTGATTGAAGTTTGAGGTAATACATTTCAACAAAAATATCTACATTGAACAAA
>RDPX01000008.1:2124543-2144454 GCA_003991215.1 Morbakka virulenta | reverse complement strand
CTTACCCTGTTTAATTCACCTTCCTCCAATCTCACTTCACGTCCTTCTCTCACATCTTGTATCCTTGCCTCTATTTCAACGTCTGTCATATTATGTTTTCTTACGACAGGCCTCGCATTTTCGATATTAGCTTGTGCTAAATTCTCTCTATCAGTATCACGAATTTCAGTGCGTATTGAATTAATCTGAGCGTCACTCAATCTTTTATTCTTGATAATATCACGGCGTACGTTAGCTAGTTTATTTGAATCAATATAATTCCTAGTTTCATCTCCTACAAATTTCCTCCATTCAATATAAGTTTGTTCAATCAAGTTTCTCATAGGTGTTTTTTGAGCGGTATAAAACGCTCTGAGCACATTCTTATAATCCTCTGGGGTCCATCTTTGTCTAGTTTCTTTTGGTTTAGGTGGCATCACTACAGGTTCAGGGTTAGAAATTTTCTGGTTCTGATTACCGTGTAGATCATCTGTAGAGGTGTTAGACTCAGTAGCATACTTTTCGTGCACCCCAGGCGAGTCTTGCCCTGAGGGACGCGTCCCTTGTTGATCCGCGCGACGGACGATGCGGCATGGGTTTCTTCTAGTTTGCATAAGATTCATAAAAGTGGATAAACAGACTTAACTCCGCCGGTCGTCAACCCGGTATTTCAAGGTCTCGGAGTAGGCTAACAGGTGCTACACCTTGCCCAAGGGTGACCTGGAGGTAGTTGTGGCAAAGGGTAATCTCATTCGCCCACGTCGCAACTCCACAACCGGATGCAGTTTAATGCCAATACCCAGGACGGTTATTATTATTATTATTATTATTATTATTATTATTATTATTATTATTTGATAATACTTCAACAGGTCCATTATATTAGTTTACATAAGTGTGCATAAAAATAAATTAGTAACTGTAAAAATTAAAAATAATAAAGAAAGGCAATTTTTTTAGAAGTTTTGAAATCAGTAGTTAAACGTTAAGCATGTCATTATTATTTGTACGAAGGCAGAAATACTTATTATTTGCCATCAATCTTTAGCAAATTTATATTGGTTTTAAGGCGATGATTAGGCGATGGGTTACAATGAGTTTCGTCAGGCCAGTAACTAAAAGAATTTTTTTTCTTGTGGTTTTCTTCACATTTTACATTTAGGAAAATGGAACATTTTTATCACTAAGCATCGTTGGGATGAATTTTATGATTTTTAAGGACTTTATTTATTTGGACAAAATTATGAAATTCTTGTTCAAATTACAAAATTCCTTATTTCTGTATTTGGAAGAAATTTTGTTAACTTTAAAGACGAATTCAGAAATTCTATAATGTCAGTAAATTCTCCAAATTTTTAGTGCAGAATCTTGTCAAAAGTCGTCAGTTTTGAACAGAAAATCGTAGCTGTTGGAAATCACTCCAGCATTTACATTATTGATTTTTCTCATTACATATACAGGCAATTTATTATGTTAGAATTAATATGATATATATTTTGTCATACAGGATAGTCTGTGTCACGAGCTTGATAAACTGAAGTGTGAATTGGAGGACCAGCGATCCGAGGTAAGAACGTGTACATGTAACCACCATTAAAAACCCTAGTCTTTCAGAAGAAATGGAATGAATATAATTGTTCCCCAAGCACCTTTAACACTCTTCGTTAGGCCAAGCATGTTTAACTACTGATTACTGAAATGCATTAAGGATAAAATATTATTTCACATGTATCTAAGTCACTACCTTCCTTGAGATCTTTGGTCCAAAGTTTTGGCATATTGTTGGCAAACGATTAATGCGACGTAAAACAAGGCAGTCAGTGCCTCTGCAACTTAGAGGCAGATTTTTTTAATTCGTTTTTTTGTCATTTCAACATATTTAAACGCACTTCTTGCCCCTTTTTAGTTGAGACTTAGTCGAGAATTTAGCTCGGCTTCATCCAAGAATCGAGATTCCTTTCACTCCAACGCAAGTGAACCAACGCCGACTCCCGATGAACAGAAAACTCCCAAAGTTACTCGCAGAGAAAAAAGAGCACGCGTACGGAGCTTAGAAGATGACCCAACAAAAGTTCTTACTATAAACGAACAAGATTGGCAAAAGCTAACACAAGCCAGTGTCATCTCAAGTGTTTCGCATGCCTTTGATACCCCTGGCGGAGGTATTCAAGAAGAAGTCGATGGTGGTGATACTGCATCGATTTATAGTGAGGCTACCTCGTTTTCAGGTTTGCCTACTGTTGTTGACGAGGACACCTTTGAGTCCTTAGCAACTGGAGATGCCCAGCAACTAGCAAGTGTATTACAACAGCAGCTGGATGCAATCAATAAAGAACTTGCGTATGTATCATAATTAATCTTTATATCTTTAACCCACACACCCTGATTTTATGTATTCAGTTTTTGTAATCCAACAGAATAGAATACATTTGCAGGGAGTACAGTTAGTACTAAATAAACATGCCGACAGGTTTGAGCATCCTTTTTTGCCCCGGATCATCTTCCGTGATAAAACACGTTTGTTATTTATCGATAAAGACGTTTAGATTAAGATGGTCTTGTTCAAATAAAAAAGAAAGACAGTGCCAGTAAATTCCTTGTGTTCGTTTACATGTTGAAACATGGTTTTACAGATACGCAATAAGGTTACCTTTTTCTAGGATTTTTGTCATGTCACGAGTGGTACGCTTTTTCTGATTACAACAAATAAGTGTGGCTCTTTTATAAGTAAATAGTGCGGAAATCCGTAGTGCTAGGGATCGTATTATGTTTAGGAATGGCAACACCATACCCGTCAGGGCAAAAAAGAGCGGGTAGAGAAAAGCAAAGAAGTTGCCCTCAGCGAGACTCCAATTTACACCTGCAAGAAAACTCTCGATTTCTGCTGCAATGACTTAACTACTTGGCAACAGCCCCGTTGTGATCAAGGGCTTTAATTCAAAGATTTAACTGTTAAATGGTTTCTTTGGTTGACTTAAAGATATAATGCCATATGATATAATTGATGGCGAGTATTACACCGGTACATGCCAAACTTTGTTTACTTTTTTAGTATTCTGAAATCCATTAGAAATTTAACACTTAGCAAACAGTGACGTCAACCCAGAGGCATCAAACGTAGATTTATGTGCATCAGATGGGTTGACGTACACATGTAACATATGTACATCAGATACTATTATGGAAAGTTGTGTTTTACGAGTGAATGAAACAATCCATAGGCAATATTCAGGGTTTGATGTGATTCAAATGAAATCACCCATTGGGCTAATGGGACGTTGTGTGCGCAGAGGTAAATTGTGTGACTCAAATGTTTTACAGTTTCGTTGCCTTTTGAAGGACAAGCGACCAGCATTATCACAGTATATAACGAGAAAAGCACTGCTGCTTGGTATTCAGAAATTCAATGTGAAATAATGATATCAAGTAGACAGTATCTCACATCAACAGCCACAGAGCACATCCCCCATAAAATCATAGTAATCAGAATAATGATAATAATGATAATAATAAAATTAATAATAATAAGAATAATAATAAGAGTAATTATCTGTCCTGGATATCGCATTAACTGCACCCGGTTGTGGAGTTTCGATGCGGGCGAATGAGTTACCTTTTGCCACAAGTACGTCTAGGTCACTCATGGGCAAGGTGTTCTTTCTTCTAGCTTACCCCGAGACTTTAAAAGTACCGGGTTTGTGTCCGGCGACGTAAAGTCTGTTTCATGGATGGAGAGGACTCTTCACCCTTGGTTGGCAATCTCATTGGTAATGGTGTCACGATAAAAATACCCGAGGGAAGGAAAAGCAAGATATTGTCAACCCCATCATCTCCAGGTGAAATGATATTTTCAAATTAAATAGAAGACAACCACGTAAACGGGACGAATCCCCTGGCGAAGGGTTTGCGTGCGGCATGGTTACCGGGAACATGTAGCCAGACCCAGGTCGTCATCCTACTACTGCAAATGTAACACTGAATAGGCAAAACTATTCAATTTTTTTAACGTCATTTTTCCCCAGTAACGGGGGCTCAGATGGCTCCCTTTATAGGTATTTGGGTTTTGTCAGTGATGAATTTCGTGGTCAAATGCCTACCTGACTTCAACCAATGGCTTTTTCTTTTGTGAAGTTACGGTGCAGTTGTACTAACCAAACTAACAAAGATTTTGAAATATTAAAAAGTGAACCCGAAAAGAAGAGGATTTCGGAAAAGGATGTTGTTCATCAGAAATAACATTGCGCTCTTTGAAGTGAAAGAATAACAACCCCCTGACCAAGCATGTTTCATCGAAACGAGGTTTGCTGGCGTAAGCTGAAATCGAGTAAATGAAGAGAGAGTGAAAGAACAACAACCCCCTGGCCAAACATGTTTCATCGAAACGAGGTTTGCTGGCGTAAGCTGAAATCGAGTAAATGAAGAGAGAATTAAAAAGGAGGGAAGAAACTGTAGAATAACATAGAGATGATGCATAGCAGCAAGAGAGACGAGAACCAGTTGAAGAGACTAGTAGAGTACAGGGAAACCCAGAAATAGACTGCACTGATGGAGAAAGATGTATTTTACAGCAAATAAAAGGAAAGTTTATTGGGTCTGAAACTCACGAATCAATAAGTTTAAAGAATTTTGATCGTAAAAAAAGTTAGGGAAAAGACTGAAATTGTAAACAAAGTTATTGGTAAAATAACTGCAAACAAAATCACCGAAACAAATTTCCTGATTCGAACAGGAGCTAGTGTAGTGAATGTTCTTGTTAGGGCAAAGAAACTAGACAGACAGAACAAATACCATGGTGGAATTGAAGAATGCTAAACCATATAGCTATTCCCAGACGCGATATCACCAAACTAAAAGAATGGGGAAAATTAAAAAACAAGAAGAAGAAACGAAATAATGACGATATACTGTGTACTGCATCTGCAGTAGTAGAAAGGTCCTACAGTTGAATTAAGTCCATCTTCATTTGGTATTCCGTGTGAAATAAACTCAAATACAAGGCATGCATACTTAGATTAAGACCAGTCCTGAAGTCGAAACTGAATGGGCGAAACAAGACTGCAGCTATCAATACTTAATTAGCTTCACTCCTCAGATATGGAGCTGGAGTGATCATGTGGACAATAGAAGAGCTCAAAAGAAGAGAAAAGCGTAGCGTGGAATATTTAGAATGTTGTAGAACGTCTTCTGATAGAATTGAAAAGGTCAGATATGATAAACGTCGGAGGTTGTAAGGATAGAACACAGGACAAAAGAGTAAAAATGACAAGAGTCTGGAAGCAAATGGACAGAAAAAACGATGTTTGGACAATTTCACAGAGGTGTGGAAGAAAGGACAGACCAAGAGAAAGGATGACTATGGTTGTCAAATCTGATTTTAAAACTTGAATCGGAAGCCTTTATCCGTGCTGCTCAAGAGCAAGCGCTAAAAACTAATTATAGCAAGCACAATGTTTATCGTACAGTAGAAATTGATAAATGCAGTATGTATGGTGAGAAAGGAGGGACTGTATGCCATATAACCTGTCAACGCACACCTCAGGCACAGAAAGAATGGAAGAGGCGTCGTGATATCATGGGAATAGTGCACTGGTCCCTCTGTGGAAAATATAGCCTTGAAAGAGATGACAGACAGTAGGACCATAAACCCGACGGTGTTGTAGAAAATGAGAACACAAAGATTCTGTGGGGGTTTTATCATTTACTCTGATCATGAGATAAAGCTTAGGAAACCTGACATTGTTTTATTAAAGAAAGAAAGCAAACAATATTGGACCATAGATATTGCCTGTCCAGCGGAAAATAAGTTATGCGACAAAGAGAATGTAAAGAAGGACAGTTATGACAGGTTAGCATTTGAGATAAAGCAGTTGTGGTCAATGACAAAGATGGTTGTCATGCCAATAATAGTTGGTGCTTTGGGAACAGTAAGTAAAAAGACCTTGAGAACTATATTAAACAACTAGAAATCATAAAAGAGTTGAAACACAAAACAGCGCTTCTTTGGACAGCTCGAATACTTCGGAAGGTGCTTGTAAAATAAAGGTGTTACCTTTGCTTACAGACAATAAACAGCTAGCACCTTAATGCTGCATCTCTAGCAAAGTAAGATATAAGCTGAGATAGAAAAAAAAACAGGAAAAAAAAGACAAATAATAATAAATACCATTTAAGGGCTAAAATATAAAAATGATGAATATTCCATGCAAAGAAATCGCCCCTAATGAGATTCGAACTTTTCATTTCGAAGATTACAAACCAGGGAGGACTAATCTCTCTATAAAATGAAAATAACCCTTATTTCTTCACAAATTTCAGCAACCTTTATTGATATGGTAGGTGACCCGTACTACTCATGATTGTTATTCATCCTGAAATCCAAAACAGATTTTAAGACCTAGGGACAGAGTCTTACATCAAAAGCCATCTAATGTCTGTATAAAGTCGAATAATTGGAATAATAAGTACATGACACACAAACATCCATTAATATTGAAATTCACTTCCTTTAAGGCGCCTCCCGTCCGAAGTAGATGAGGAAAAGGCTTACGTCAGACAAAGACATCCATTGAGATGCAAACTCATTCACAGACAGGCGCCTTTTTAGTCTAGCGCCCAAGCCTCTCGCTCATAGGGGGATTGTGGTTAAGGTGTTTTCTGCGTGACTTGAAATTGCAGCTGAATTGTAATGCTCTGAATAACCGATACTAAACTGGTAAATATTGCCGTTTCTGGACCATGCAAAGTATGTCTCAGGTGGAAAATTTCCTTCTTTGGTGCCGTAACAAGTTATCTTTTAATTATAAAGATTAAGTTGTGGTAAGTTGATGAAAAATCTTCGATAACGTTGTTGATGCTTTCGTAATCTCAGAAACAAGACGATAAATAGACCAACACTAATTGTATGGAAAAACTGACAACATTCGTTGGACTTCGTTCAGCTCAGTTTTGCGAGCACTTTCCATGCAGTCCTGCAGTGTTTCCACCTTTAATCCTATGTTCTTCGTCAGCGCGTCAATAAAAGTACCAGTCGGACCCCGTAATCTCTTTCCCTTTTCCATTGTACCAAGCTAGAAGCAGCCTCTCCCGCTAGTCTATCACAAAGACATGCCTTTCTCGGCTTTCTTGTTCGAATCATGGTTGAGATTTTAGGTAGTTCCCGTTACAGCTGCTCATTTGGTGTGATCCTTCCAACTGATGTTTAACGCTTTCCTAAACAATTTTGTATAGCAGCTATGAAGTTCTCGTTCCTGTTTCTTGCTTATGCTCCAGATTTTACTGCCATATAGAAGAACAGCCTGGTTTGTTAAACTTATTGTCAGTTGAACTTAATGTTATTAGTTGTACTTATTGTTATTAGTTGTACTTATTGTTATTAGTTGTACTTATTGTTATTAGTTGTACTTATTGTTATTAGTTGTACGTATTGTTATTAGTTGTACTTATTGTTATTAGTTGTACTTATTGTTATTAGTTGTACTTATTGTTATTAGTTGTACTTATTGTTATTAGTTGTACTTATTGTTATTAGTTGTACTTATTGTTATTACTTGTACTTATTGTTATTAGTTGTACTTATTGTTATTAGTTGTACTTATTGTTATTAGTTGTAATTATTGTTGTTAGTTGTACGTATTGTTATTAGTTGTACTTATTGTTATTAGTTGTACTTATTGTTATTACTTGTACTTATTGTTGTTAGTTGAACTTATTGTTGTTAGTTGTACTTATTGTTATTAGTTGTACTTATTGTTGTTAGTTGTACTTATTGTTATTACTTGTACTTATTGTTATTAGTTGTACTTATTGTTGTTAGTTGTACTTATTGTTATTACTTGTACTTATTGTTATTAGTTGTACTTATTGTTATTAGTTGTACTTATTGTTATTAGCTGAAAATGTATTTATTTTGTCGTTATTTTAGGCTTCTTCATGTAGAACATCGCTCAACAGAATTGCGCGCAGAGGAAATTGAACGAAGAGTTGGCAGCGAAACTAGTAGTCTTGACGAGGTTAGCGTATCGTCATCTACTGCTGCTGGTGACACCTCTGGTCAGAAAGAAGAACATAAATCACCCCAGGGAGATACTTACTTACGGTTTCAACGGCAAGCCGTAAATGCGACAAGAAAGGTATGTCTAATTGAGTGACGTTATGAATTACGATAGACGCGGTAAACATTTTAACAATCAGTTCGGATTTTTTCGCCATTATTAATATTGATATTTTGGAATTATTTTTACTTGTTTATCTGTAGTTTTAATGTTACTTATCAATTATCACACTTACGGATAGATATATTACACTCAGCTAGATGCTAAGAAAAACTTGTATTTTTTTAATTACTTGCTAGTACTTTTGAGGGAAGATTTGTTCTTTTGAGTTGCACAATGTTGTAGGGTGCAGGGAATGTATGAAATCTCAAATTAATAATAACTATTTATTTTAACGTTTTTTAAAAATGTAATCACCAATATATATATATATATATATATATATATATATATATATTACATATAATATACAAAACAAACAATAGAAATGATGTTAATGAAAATTACGATCCTTCAAAAGAAGGAAAGAAGAACATCTGGATACGTGGCATGGTATACCCGTAAGAAAACAACTGAAAAAAGAAGTGACTTGAAAAGCAAACAAATTACAGACAGCTTACATTTGAGACAAGATAACGAAGACTTGTGAGGGTGTAAAAGAAACATGTAAAGAACTCTAAAATATTTATAAAAGAAACAATTTGTGCGAAAAGATTGTTCCAGGAATGTAAAGACTATACTTAATGGCAGTGAGGCAGTCATCCGAAAAGTTGTAACAAGGGTGACCCAAAGTGATAGTGAATATGTTCAGGACGAAGACAAAATTGTCAGAGGGGTCAACGAACCGCTTGATGGCCCCTAAAATAGGCTCTGTGATTTGAAATGCTGTCACAGATACCATCTTTACATAATACTAGTAATAGAGGTTGGTTTTTGGGTGGGTTGGGGGTGGGTGGGTAGCGATTAAAATAGTTAAGTCGTTAAATCGATGAATGCCAGCTTTATTATTATTTATTATTATTATTATTATTATTATAGCTTTATTATTTAAAGTGTGTCTTAATACCCGACGAGAAAACAGTTGTGTTACAAAAGGCCTGAACCGTGCTCATGAAAAATAAATCCAAAAGTGGACAATCTTACAAATTACAATCTATTTGTTACAAATTACAGTTATTATTATTCTGTAGATCAAGATCTCGCAGCTTGTGCTGGTAGTTTAGCTGCTATCCGTCCAGTATCACAGGACTCAGATAGCCAGCACCTTTCTTAGGGTGTTTGCCGTTCCTAGTAGGGCAGTTTGCTGAATATTATTTAGCCTTCTCTGGTCGATACGGATTACTCCCATCCAGTCACTCGGACGGTGGATAGCTCCAAGGGCGCCAATCACTATAGGAATCACAATAGCTCTCTTCTTCCATATTCTGTTTATTTCCATAACTAAATCTTGATACTTCTTGCTACTTCTTCTTCGCTCTGAAGTCCCCTGGCACAGCGATGTCAATAGTTGTTGTGTCAGCATTCTTCTTGTCGACAACAACTATATCTGGCCTCCATGCCTCTGTTACTCTATCACAGTAGATGCTAAAATCCCAGAATATTTATATATGAGCGTTCTCCAACACTGGCTCTGCTTGGTGATCGTACCATTTCTTGGTATGCTTGAAACCATTTGCTTTGCACAGCTTCCAGTGGACGATAGAAGCAACTCTGTCATGTCTCATTTTATACTTCACTTGGGCTAACGTCTCACACTCACTGAGGATGTGCATCACCGTCGCATCCCTCGCTCCACACATTCTGTACTTTGATGTTCCTGGTTCCTTCATGATCTTCACTTTGCAATAACTTGTAGGTAAGGCCTGATCTTGAGCTGCCATCAGCCATCAGCAAACCTTCAGTTTCTCTATTCAACCAGCCGGCTTCCAACCATTGCCACGACTCCTTTTCCGCATCTTTTACCTTCACAGGATACTGGTTGTGTAACGGTTTCTCCGTCCATCTCTTTTCCCCTTTGTTCGTTCTGTTCGGTTTTCATCTCTGCTCTGCTCTTGTCTCTAGACTCTCTATGTTTTACATAATCTGACTGCCTATCAACGTCCGCTCTTGGATGCACTCCACTGTTCATTGTCATACATTTCCGTGTCGTTCTATCCATCTCTTAGCTCTTCTACGGCCCAGTCCAGAATTCCAGCAGAGTATCGAACAGCTGCGACAGCCCATGTATTCATCGCTTGTACTAAATTTCCTGCATTCAGACTTGCTTTCATTAACTTCTTCACTCTCTGATGATAACTCTTTCGTACTTTCTCTTTCATATCTCCCATCTGTATGGTGTCTGCCTCCAGCACCCCTAGATCCGTCTCCTGTATGCTCCATTGTCTGTCTATCTGGCATTCTAATTCCATTTTCCTTTACCGTCCCTTTTCAAAATTACAGTAGCACATTTCTGTAATCCAAATCTCATCTTGATATCATCCGTAAATATCCTTACAGTATTCACTAGTCCCTCCAGTTCTTCCTTAGATTTTCCATACAGCTTCAAGCCATCCATGAACAGGAGGTGGTTGACTTTTCGGCCGTTTCGAAACTTGTACCCTTGAACTGTTTCCCTGAGCAGGATCGACAGGGGTATTGAAGACACAATGAAGAGAAGTGGAGAGAGAGAGTCTCCCTGAAATTACCTTCTGATCCCAGTTTTGCAACTTCCTGGCCATTGTACTGCAGTCTTGTGTTCCAAGAATCCATACTCCTTTCAATGAGGCATATTGCACACTTTGCCAAACCAGTTAGTTTCTTTGCTTTTATTATTATTATTATTATCGAGTGGTTACACACCATTTATTGGTGGATGGGTGAAAAACCCGCATTCAGCGCCCAGCAACAAGCCAGGTAAGTTGAATGCAGGCACATGTACTGCAGCCATAATAGTGAGATAATAGAAACCAAATCAAAATTATATATATATATTATTATTATTATTATTATTATTATTATATTATTATTATTATGTACATTTTTATTATTATTATTACTGAGTGGTGGAGCAATACGAGCCCATGGGGGACTCAGGGGTAGAAACCCCAGCAAACCCATCCGACTACCAGCCCGATANGCACATTTCTGTAATCCAAATCTCATCTTGATATCATCCGTAAATATCCTTACAGTATTCACTAGTCCCTCCAGTTCTTCCTTAGATTTTCCATACAGCTTCAAGCCATCCATGAACAGGAGGTGGTTGACTTTTCGGCCGTTTCGAAACTTGTACCCTTGAACTGTTTCCCTGAGCAGGATCGACAGGGGTATTGAAGACACAATGAAGAGAAGTGGAGAGAGAGAGTCTCCCTGAAATTACCTTCTGATCCCAGTTTTGCAACTTCCTGGCCATTGTACTGCAGTCTTGTGTTCCAAGAATCCATACTCCTTTCAATGAGGCATATTGCACACTTTGCCAAACCAGTTAGTTTCTTTGCTTTTATTATTATTATTATTATCGAGTGGTTACACACCATTTATTGATGGATGGGTGAAAAACCCGCATTCAGCGCCCAGCAACAAGCCAGGTAAGTTGAATGCAGGCACATGTACTGCAGCCATAATAGTGAGATAAATAGAAACCAAATCAAAATTATATATATATTATTATTATTATTATTATTATTAATATTATTATTATGTACATTTTTATTATTATTATTATTTTTATTATTATTATTATTATTATTATTATTATTATTATTATTATTATTATTATTGTAATTGTATTAGCCTTCTAGCTCAGGTAGATCTTATACCGAATATAGTCAAAAGAGCGGGCCATCGCCTCTGGCCAAGGGTCTTTTGTATAATTCTGTTCTCAAGTCTCTGATACATTTCGTAAAATTCTTGCTGTTCCCAACAAATATGTCTTCTGTAATAATCCAATCCTGATATCAATCCCAATTTGCTCCAAGTGTTGTCCAATTGTTATTAATTATTAATTAATATTAATATTATTATTGTTATTAATTATTATTATGATGATGATGATGTAACTTTGTAACCACAGATATACAGCACACACATTTTACAATAAATGGTGGATATATATATATATCCATGGGCAGACTCTTTAGCTAAAAAGTTTTCGTAGCTAATTTAATCATCCTTCATCCAATAAATCCAGACAATTCAGTTCTAATAATTGTTTCGCTTTCCCATAATACTATCTTTTGCATTTCGTTTGCATGTTTATCTACAACCCTTTTGCCAAATAGTTCTTTCACCCCATTTTTCAATGCCTTTATTCTACCTCCACAACATCCAATCACTGCTGGTATAACTTTCACCCTGAACACTTCCCTTCTCCCTCGTAGTTTGAAACACAGTTAGTGATATTTCGAAAACCTTTCCTTTCTCTTTGCCTGTTTGTTTCTTTCTCCAGGGCAAGCCATATCCACAATGTATATTTCTTTTATTATCTCGCCCTTCAAAGTCATGTCTGGTTTTCTTGCTGTACTGTGCATCCTCATTTGATGTTCTCAATCCCACAAAATCTTTTTGCTCTCTGCTTCCACAATTACTTTAACTTTTTTCTAACCTTTTGTTCCACCACCTCTTCCACCATCTGTTCCACCAACTGTTCCACCAACTGTTCCACCATCTGTTCCACCAACTGTTCCACCAACTGTTCCACCATCTGTTCCACCAACTGTTCCACCAACTGTTCCACCAACTGTTCCACCATCTGTTCCACCAACTGTTCCACCATCTGTTCCACCAACTGTTCCACCAACTGTTCCACCATCTGTTCCACCATCTGTTCCACCAACTGTTCCACCATCTGCTCCACCAACTGTTCCAGAACGTAGAATATAGCTTCTGTCTTCCTAGGGTCTGTGTTGCATTTCAACCATCCATAGTCCTCTTTTGTATACTCCAATATTATTTCACTTTGCATTTTCTTTTCCTCAGATTTCTTTGAACGCACTTCTTTTATTTCCTTCTTGAGTTCTTTCATTAGTGTACTCCGTGTTACTTTCCAGTTTTCATATCGCTTTTTATCGCATTCAACAAACCCTTTACCAAATTTCATGTCCTTACTGTTCATCTGCAAAATATCTTCAACCTCCATTTTCAACTATTTCTGTTCTTTCTTATATTCATTCTGCCATATTCGTATTCTATTCCTATTCATATTCTTATTCTTATTCTTTTTTCTTATTTCTTATTCTTATTCCTTATTCTTATTTCTTTTTTCTTATTTCTTTTTTCTTATTTCTTTTTGTTATTCTTATTCATTTTCTTGTTCTTATTCTTATTCTATTCCTATTCTTATTCTTTTTTTCTTATACTAATTCCTATTATTATTCTTATTTCTTATTCTTATTTCTTATTCTTATTTCTGATTCTTATTTCTATTATTATTATTTCTTGTTCTTATTCGTATTCTTTTTTTTTCTTATTCTTTATTATTATTATTACGAAAAAGCATGCTTTACAATGTTTGTGTACTTCAATACTTTGAATATTGCCGGGATAAAAGTTATGATCCTGAGGCTAAGTCATGGATAGAGTTCTTAGTAAATGTGGAGTTCCAAGAGGAACAGTTTTCTGCAGTTCCTTTATTCTAGTGATTATTAAAACATACCCTTTTATTCCTTTGCTAATAAGCCAAAGAGCTCCTATTACAACTGGAATGACAGTCATTTTAGTGTTAAAAAGGTTGTATGGGGTGACAATATATACAATATAATTACACAATATGACTAAAGGTTACACTGATTAATCCATTCTTGGTCTCAGAAAGTGGTCGAATTTTCGTATTTTTTAATCGTCAGTCTTTCGAATCCTGAAGTATATTTTTCTCTGAATTATCAATGTTTCTTGTCATAAAATGACCAAGCGTTGAAATAGGTTGCTCGCAATTGAATAAATGAAAGTTGTTTGTGTTGTGATATTTTTTACAACGCATGCAGGTAATTGCAGTGTAATTAGTCTTGTAAGACAATAAATTATTTGCATTTCTTTGCAAAAATAAAAGAATTTTATGTTAAATAAATAAAGATGAAAATAAGAGCTGTTCATAAAAGAAAAAGCCATTGGTTGGCGTCAGGAAGGGCATCCGACCTAGGAACCCCTCACTCCCAAATCCAAGACCCTGTGAAGGGCACTTTCTGAACCCCAGTTACTGGGAAAAAATGACGATAAAACAAAAAAAAATTGAATCAGTTAGATAACCCTTTTTTATAGTTCAGAAAATAGGCCACTAAAAGTAAGACAATTTGAAATGTTTGATAAAACTAAAATGATGGTGGTAAGATAAATTTGCCACATAAAATGGTAGAATGGGATCTACAACGACCAAGGTTAAAGAATTACAGGTAACCAATATCAAGAAATGATACTTAGGGTAGGTAGAGATGGGCTGATCAGATAGAATGCAAAGATGATAACTCATGGGTAAGAAATATTATAAATATGCAGGTTGAAAGAACAAGATAAAAAGACTAACCTAAAAAATATCCAGGTTGAAGTTGTGAAGAATAATTTGAGAGTAAACCAATTTGATTTTTGCTGATGCCCAAAATAGAAATAGTTGGGATACATTAAAATGCTTCTGGAAAATCCTTCACAAAGAAATACCAATGCCACAATGATATATGTTTTGGTGGTGTTGCTTTTGGGCGCGTTAATTGTTTGAATATGTGGGATGTTAAAAATTATGTAATATTCTTTCCATCATATGTTGATAAAATTGAATTAATTGTGCCAATTTTTACCTGTAGCGAGTCACACGTAAAAGAGCGATGTGTATTAGTCATTTCTTTCATCGTTATCATTGTCGAAATTTAGCTTGCAGGCAATAGTAACCATACAATTTGTAAAGTTTCTATTTGTTCAGTGGGTAAAGCATAAGACTATTAATGGCCGTGGAAAAGACCCTGACATGAGGTTTGTTGTGTTCCCACCAAGCCCTTTTCTGTATTCATTATTCAAAAAAAATCGAAAAACATTAAATCTGCCCTGCCGCGGGTCCACAGGCTATTTCTCCAATTGTTTGCACAAACAGTTTTTCTGACCAATAAAGGTTAGATAAAAATGCCATTTGCAAAAGTTTTGGCAAAACAGGAGTTTTATTTCCATTTGAGAGGTTTACTTAACTGCAAGAATAATGCCACCTTGGTCGTCTTGAAGTAAACCTTTTGCTGTTGATGGTGTGTTTTTGAGAGGAGAGGGAGGGAGCTGTATGTGACACTACTTTCCCCATTAATTGGTAGTTTCAATGCTGGATTATACTTTTAAGAAGTCGAATCAGAACCGAAAGTTGCTTACAAGAGTGTGATTTGTGTTTAACGATTATTATTTAACCGGGGATTTTTTTTGGAAAAAGGTACCCTGATCTTAAGAAGGTGAAGTCAGAAAATACCCCATTTATTTATTGAATATACAATTTCCTTAACTTAGATTTGCTTTTGATGGATGTTGAACGTGTAGCAATATTTTCTACTATCCACAGAACTATTCGTATGCTTGCCCCCTTCCCTCCCCCAAATATATCTGTGTACATATTGGTTGATAAATGCTGCAGTATTAAACTGATACTGAAATCAGTGTGACAGAAAATACAGTCTAATGTCTTGTTATTAATATTGACTACTCAGGATTATGTGCAACTAATATAATCTATGCTATTTATATATGTATGTTAATATTCACAAACTTCTATCACACAGGAATTAAAAAAAAATTCATTAAAACACAGAGAAAAAACACTTCATCTTTCGTCTTCCTCATCAGTGATGAAGACTAGCTTTTTAACATTTAACAAGTTGAAGTTTTTTTCTCTCAGTCTCAATATATATATATATATTTTCTATATATAATTCCCCGAAATAACTGATATGCTCATTGACTGACGATCCACGATTTCAATTCATCGTCTGGTCGACTATTTCATCTTTTCACTATTTTTTCTACATTTCTGTACACTCTAATTGCCTATTTCTCAATTCATTTTTATTATTGTCATCGTTTTGTCATGGCCTGTTTATGTCAGTGCCTCGTTGCTTTTGTTTAATTTTGCCATTTAACATCTATGACCATGAGGCTAGCACTGATGCTATACATATATATATATATATATATATATATATATATATATATATATATGCTCACACATACACACGATGTAAGGTAATTCACAATTTTCAATCCGAGATACATTTGCATAATTGGGTTATAACAACAGTAAACGATGTCAACGATTATGAGAAAAATGTTAGAAAAAGAGAGAAAATTTTTCTTTTTTTCAGTTTGGCCCACTTGTCACAAGTCTATTTTAAACCTAGCTATGTAACGTAACTTGACAAAAACTACAAATGTAACTTCATACCTGAATTTACAAAATGGGAAATTCAATTTGCACGAGTAAAAATATTTTTGCTCTTGCGTCTTACTACAGAGTGCAAATATGATTTTTCTATTTTTTCTTTAAATGCCAGAGCTGATTTTTTTACAATTTTAACGTCATTTTTCACAGTAACTAATCTAAGACGATGAATTTTGTTGTGACAGTGAGAAATGTCTTGTTAGGATGCCCTGACTGACGCCAACCAATGGCTTTTTCTTTCGTAAGGTTTCCAAGTCTTTATGCCCACCCCGGGAATGGAACCTGGAATCTCTTGGCTAGAAGTGCAGCTGCACTAACCATTAACCCACGGCTCCTCTGATTATTAATATTATTATTATTGATAATTATTACCCTCTGATTTTTATTTTTGAAAACAACAACTTTATTTTATAGATTCATCTTTAGATAATTTTTTTATTGTAATAATTTTTAATTTTGTAATTCACCAAGGAAAGGTTTTCAGGGTTGATAGAGAGAAGTTGTGGTTTCACTCTATCAACCCTGAAAACTATGGGCATAAAGACTTGGAAACCTTACGAAAGAAAAAGCCATTGGTTGGCGTCAGTCAGGGCATCCTAACAAGACATTTCTCACTGTCACAACAAAATTCCCCTGTAGGGCATCGTCTTAGATTAGTTACTGTGAAAAATGACGTTGAAGTTACAGAGGGTGTATTCAAGCGTTGTGGAGAATTTTTCTTTAAAACCAGGTTTCTATTGAACGTACCATTTTTTCGTTCATTAAAAATTGTGCAGATTTCTATCGTACTTCCCCCTCAATTTTACTGTGCAGTTGTAATATTTGTAAAGTTATGATGATCTTTCCTTGTATGTCTTACTTAATTGATCTCTTACTCTGCCATTTGTATACCCGTCCCATTTTTTTCATTACGTGCTTCTCTTTTTTACCAAATGAAAAAGACTAGTTTTGTACTCTTCTGTCAGGTACGTCATAAGCTACTGCTTCTAGTAGTTTTTTATTGGTGATAATTGTTAATTTAATTACTTAAATTATAATTTTATAATTACTATTTGTGTTACCCAAGAAGAGAAACACAATTTGGTATAGGCACTTTAATTCATTGCCTTTTTTACTCGAGATTGTTCTCACAGTGCAATATAATTGGGCATACACTTGTCAGAAGTATTTTCACAAACAATATACCGTTGCTTTGTTTCATGAATATATTTTTTTAAGTTTAAGGAGCGAAAACGGATTTCCTTGGCTCACGTCTGCTTTGGTGTTTCAGATAGATTTGTTCAAGCTGTCGGTGGCAATAGCCTGCAAAGTATCACCACTGCACTGCACCACACTGCACCACACCACACTGCACCACACTACACTGCACTACACTGCACTGCGCTGCGCTGCACAGACATTTGCATACATGTTGGTAATTCATATCAATGTGCTGCAGATGCAAACCTGCAGAACCTACATATCTTCCATGATTCTAAATGCACTACCCCAATGTAATTAATGAATTTGCATCCCAGATGAAATTCCTCTTTTAACACATATCTTTTCATACACAGTGACACGGAAATGTAGGCATTCACCTGAGTCAACTATGCACTGTAGCAAAATGGCATACACTTAACGCATTACACGTCCTTCTGGAAAATGGTGCAGCATGTTTTTGACATTTCTTTGTCTTGTTGTCTGTATTTTTTCAGGAACAAATGGAAGACGCTTTTAAGGAGGTAGAGTGGTTTTTCAACATTACTTATGCACAACGTTGACAATTCAGCAACTGCATGCTAGAGAAGTTTTTATGTACTTAATAGTCCTTTTCCTACTTTGAAAATGTTTGTCTGTATGTGAAGTGTTGCTCTGGCAAACTGATTCCTCTATCCGGATGAAGGAAAGGGGCTATAGGATCTGCTACGTATTTGTATGTGTAGGATTCCCAAACAATCTGATAATTTCCTTCGGGTAGGAGGAGAACGGTTAGGTTATGTCACGTTATATGTGCTTTTGTTTTAAGCACTTATTGTCTCCTATTCCCATGACATTACAGGGGTTGGGGCAAGAATAACCCAAGAAGGGAGCGTGACTTTAACTGCACTTCATTGTTACCTATGCTGTGATTGACGTTAATGTTTTTACACTTGCCAAAAATCTGCCACTTTAACTACCTGACTTTGCTACAGCAAAACACTAAACCACATTCAACAGTTCTACATTCATAATTCATGTGTGCTCTTTCGTAATGATTAAACTCATAATTATGGCAAATGGGGACAATATCCTACATTGATAAACCAAATTTGAGTATTTTGTCATCCCCTAAAATATTATATTTGTTGAAGATACGAGCTTTAATAATTCAAAAAAAGTAATTTTGACATAATTCATTTAGGATTTGCAGTTTAAGATATTGTAAAAGAGACGTCGTGTTTAGAGGGGTGAATAAAGTATGTAATTGTTGGGCGAGGGGTGTCGTGTTTGTATTCGTTTTTACTTAAGGTTGTTTTGGCTCTCGCATGGATTAAATTGTTTACTTTCTTTTCGGTAAAGCGACCTCACAAATCTTTACCATTCTTCATTGTAACAGAAATACCAGTTGCCAAATTTAATACAGTTCGTTCATATAATATCATACAATCTGTTCTGGATTCTGATATTCTTGTCAATTAGCGTCTGTAATTGGTAATTTTCAAGAAATAGATCAACGATTTGAATTATCTTAGTGGCAGGACGTTGTTATGATTAAGGAAATAGAAAAAGAGGCCAACCCTTTTATTGTAAGAGAGATTTTAAGAGGAAAAGAACAGAATATTCCAGAGTGAGTGGTGTGGTTCGATTTTATCAAATTTCAGATAAAGCGGTTACCCCGTATTTGAATGTTGACTGGGATTAGGTTTTAATCAAGAGATTCGAACGCCCGAAGATGTTTTAAAGCTTAAATGGCAATGGTTTTACCTCAACATTTTATCAAAGTGTCAGGTCATTCATTTACTGAATATCGATAATCTTTTTAAAACAGTACACCGTGATTCCAAGTATATCCCCCAATTTACACGACGTCTTTCTTTAAGGTATTAAAAGAAATCACATTGCACATTTTGTTGTTGTCATAGCTTGTTTGTTTGTGCTTTTGTTGTTTGAGCTAAACGTTACATTATCTAAATGTTTGCTATAGTGTTGTAAGTTAATTTAAATGTTAAGCATTGCAGTTTTAATGTTGGTTTTTAGCATGTTAAACATTGTTTACTGTGGTTTTCATATAATGTACTTAAAATGAACATGAATTGAACACATAAAATGACAATGGAAAATGAAATACAACATAAAGAAGAGTTTGAAAGGATGCTTACCTATTAAACGTACTACCCAAGACGCATTTAACAGGTGAGAGACACAGAGAAAGAGAGAGAGAGAGAGAGAGAGAGAGAGAGAGAGAGAGAGAGAGAGAGAGAGAGAGAGAGAGAGAGAGAGAGAGAGAGAGAGAGAGAGAGAGAGAGAGAGAGAGAGAGAGAGAGA
>RDPX01000008.1:2053469-2066494 GCA_003991215.1 Morbakka virulenta | reverse complement strand
TAGTATTAGTAGTAGTAGTAGTAATAGTAGTAGTAGTAGTAGTAGTAGTAGTAGTAGTAGTAGTAGTAGTAGTAGTAATAGTAGTAGTAACAGTAGTAGCATTAGTAGAAGTAGTAGTAGTAGTAGTACTAGTAGTAGTATGGGTAGTAGTATGGGTAGTAGTAGTAGTAGTAATAGTATTAGCTGTTGTTGTTGTTGTATGTCTACTAAATGCCCCAGTTGATACTTGTAATTAATTTTATGACATCAGTATCAGATAGTACAGGCAAATTTTATATTGCATGTAGTGAGGAAGCTGGATATTACCAATTGCCAAAGGTTCTTGCAATTTCCCTCACACTTTACTGTTCAAATACTCATTATCCTCGCTGCATCTTATATACCAGTTTTTTGAACAGGACATGCCTCGATTCCGGTATCGTTTATAAAGTTTGAAAACATTTTTGAAGCAATTCCTAGTGCTCCTACAACAAATGGTACCACAATAACTTTGCTTAGATTCAAGAGTAGCTTAATATCCACTTTGTGGCTATGATATTTTGCAAGCTTAAACTTTTCTGTTTTTGTTATCCTTTTATCCCCTGGCACCTTTTCGTGCAACTGTATTTTGTCTCCTCTTATGTTCCCGTTGGGAAAGTTTTTTACATTTTAAAGCTAATACCTTCCAAATTCCTTTGACCTTGCATTACATCTTTAAGTTTGGTGACAATCTCCATTTTTTTCCACTCGATCCACTTTTTCAGAAACAACTGCAGTCTTCAACTTCGGTCAACTTTCCTGGCATTTAATCCTTCCATTCTTTCATTTTCTCTCACTAAATTCTGTTTTAGATCTCTATTTTTTATTTTTTATTTTAACTGTAGTTCCGATAACCATCCATTTTTCCATATGCATCTAATTTTTGTGCTTTATTCACACAGTCTTTGTTCTAGAACTTCAAAACCGCCTCTTGCTCTTCATTCCCTGTGCATCTTTTTCTATACCCTTTAACAGGCTTCCCTCATTCATTAAAAGGCATGCTTCTATTACAACATTCCATAACTATTTTATTGACCAATTTATAACACTTTGTTATAGCAGTAGCAGGATGACGACCAGATCCATTGCCACAGGACACCTACCGGCGAAGCACTTTCAGCCATATTGCCTCCAGCACCTTTCACGTCGTTACTTTCATGTCACTCATAATGAGGATGTGACGATGAGGGGACACAACCACCGGTGTTTTAATCGAGACACCAACCCTAGGAGGGTTGGCAACCAAGGATGAAGAGGCACCTACCTCCCCCTAACCCGATCATGAGGCAGACTTGATCCTGCCGGATGCCAAATCGGTATTTTAAGGTCTCGGGATAATCTAACAGGAGCTACACCATGGTCAAGGATGACCTGGAGGTACTTGTGGCAAAGGGTAACCCCATTTGCCCCCGTCGAAACTCCACAACTGGAGGCAGTTTATCTTCATACCCAGGGCATTATTATTATATTAATCGTATTATTTGTTTATTTATTTATTATGTGGGTTGGATAAAAGATTCGTGAAAACAGATCTGAACGTATTAATAGTTAAATATTAAAAATGTGCATTAATGAAAATCGCATTGAAATTATTATTATTTTCACCAAAACAATTTAACAAACCATAGTATCACAGGATTGAAATAAGATGCATACTTCCATTAAATATTATTCATATTTTTGTTGTGAAATTGACAGAACGTGGCGTTTCGACCAATTTAAAGTTGACAGCAAAATAATGAATCACAAGATAAATATGGTGTAGACAGGATCCGAGTTACCTCATGATACAGCAAATCAACAAGGAGACGACGTTTTCTTCTTCAATCGACTAATCCTGTTGTCAGTTATGTCGTCTTCATCAAAGTTTCAATTGTTGACTCAAAAAATGCTAACCAAAGCGCACCATCTGACTGAGTGTCATTTTGTAGTGACAACACTTGAAATGACTTTGATATTATTCCATTTATTAAATTATCTTTTTAGTAGAAATAGTAGAAAAGTAGAATAGTAGAAAGTTTACTTCTATTTGAAACATTGCCCAAGCTATTGGAGTACTTGTCAAGATTTGAAAATGGAATTGGCCCCAAATTTTCAACCACAGAACAGCAAACTATAGAAATCGTGCTTTGAAGAAATATGTATTTGTACTAACAATGTGTTTGTTCTCGCTGTATTTTGGCGTATGGTCGGTAAAGCCACGATCTTCAGCTTTTGCCTTTACGTTGTCGTTCAATTTAATGTTTACTCCAATTTACTAGA
The DNA here is from genome assembly GCA_003991215.1 of Morbakka virulenta. Taxonomy (NCBI): domain Eukaryota; kingdom Metazoa; phylum Cnidaria; class Cubozoa; order Carybdeida; family Carukiidae; genus Morbakka; species Morbakka virulenta. Next base: position 2,064,214 of record RDPX01000008.1, on the reverse strand, counting down.
ACAGCCATTGGTACATGTAAATATTAATGATTTTATTCAATTGACCACTTGTTTGTATATGCTTGTCACCCTTGGGCTTTTGTTCCATTGAGTTTTTAATGAAGGAAATCTCTGTATGTTGTTCCTACCTGTGTGGTGGATATATATTAATCTAGGAGTCACAGCAGCTGCATTTGACTACTCACTACACCAGAATCTGGTTTTGAAATGAATCTAGTGTAGTTAATGATAATAACTCTGTATAATAATAAAAGTGTTTTTTTAACCTTCAGCTGGGTTAATATTCTTTGTGTAGCACGGGTTTAGAGCTGTGAGCTGTTTTGTTGTCTGGTGGGAATAAACATAAAATATAGATTAATTAAGATTAGAATTAATACAACTGGGGCTATATAAAAAGCTAAAGAATAAATAAAATAATAAGATCATTCAAGAGCACGATGCAAGAGTTGCCAAAGCGGGAAGAGCAGTCTGGTCCTTGAAGAAAGTTTGGAAAAGTAACATGATTAGTCTTACTACCAAAATACGTTTTATAACAGCTGTGTGACTTCCCTTCTCCTTTATGGGCCCGAATCTTGGCTTGTGACATCTGCGCAAGAGAAAAAGCTGGATACATTACACCATGCTTGCTTACAGTATATCTGTGGTGTCAAATGGTATCACTACATATCGAGCCAGGATATCCGGAGGCATACCAGAACACACCTGATGTCTTGTTTAATAAAGAAACGTAGCCACCGATGGTTAGGGCATCTTCTACGTGTGGAACGGATGCGAATTCCTCGACTTTGCTGGAGTTGGAAGCCCTCAGGCAAGAGACGAAGAGGCCGACCAAGGAAAACTTGCATTTAAAACATTAAGGAAGATCTGGCAATTGCATGAAGAACACTCAATGCAGCTGCTCGGGAATCCCAGGACCGTGCGCGATGGAGGTCACTAACTGTTGCCCTATGCACCTGTCAAGAGGTGTGATGGGGCTTATAAGTAATAAAGTGCTGGTATATGGTATGGTAAGTAAGTAGAGGATAAGTAAATTAAAGGAATTTTGTTGGAGAGGGAGGGGTGGAACAACGGGTATAAACACCAAAAAACTTACATACATACATACATACATACATACATACATACATACATACATACATACATACATACATACATACATACATACATACATACATACATACATACATACCACATACATACATACATATATACATACATACATACACAAATAACATACATACATATATACATACATACATACAACATACATACATACATACATACATACATACATACATACATACATACATACATACATTCATACATTCATACATGCATACATACATACATACATACATACATACATACATTCATACATTCATACATACATACATACATACATACATACATACATACATACATACATACATACATACATACATACATACATACATACATACATACATACATACATACATACATACATACATACATACATACATACATACATACATACATACATACATACATACATACATACATACATACATACATACATACATACATACATACATACATACATACATACATACATACATACATACATACATACATACATACATACATACATACATACATACATACATACATACATACATACATACATACATACATACATACATACATACATACATACATACATACATACATACATACATACATACATACATACATACATACATACATACATACATACATACATACATACATACATACATACATACATACATACATACATACATACATACATACATACATACATACATACATACATACATACATACATACATACATACATACATACATACATACATACATACATACATACATACATACATACATACATACATACATACATACATACATACATACATACATACATACATACATACATACATACATACATACATACATACATACATACATACATACATACATACATACATACATACATACATACATACATACATATATTCATACATACATCTATACATACATACATACATTCATACATACATACACACATACATATATATATACATATATACATGCATATATACATATATACATGCATACATACATACATACATACATACATACATACATACATACATAGATGGATAGATAGATAGATAGATAGATAGATAGATAGATAGATAGATAGATAGATAGATAAATAGATAGATAAATAGATAGATAAATAGATAGATACATACATACATACATACATACATACATACATACATACATACATACATACCTGACAACCAACGGGTGAGTGGGGAGGTAATAGAAATGTGTTATTTTAGTCAGATAAGTCATCGATGTAATGTACCCTTAATCTCAATAGTATGGTGTAACGGAGATCGGAGATTATATAAGAGTCACAACCTGATCTGTTACTGGTGTACATTTTTATTTAGATTTGGAATCCATCAGCATGACATTAAAGAAACTGTGAAATTAAACATAAATTTATAAAACCATATTGTGTTTTGAAATGCAATTAGAAGCCTTCGGTAACCCACAGCTAAGCCTTATGAATGATAAAAACACATTCAGCACAGTAAAAAGTTGCAAATGCCTTCTGTAGTAAGTTTTTTTCTATTTTTAAGTCCACTGAAGTTCAAAAGAGATTATAAAAAACAGCAGGTATCAATATTCCCCGTCATTGCGCGCCATATTTGTGTCCTTGCTGCCCTCAAAAGTAGGCGAAAACCAATTGTGGTTTATTGAAGATGATTTTTTCTTTTGAATTTTAGCTTTACCCAAACCAAGTACAGATTATTTGCATGCAGTATGCAGAGTAATAGTGTTCTACTGTTAAGTCACGCTATTCACATGTACTTTACAGCGAAATGTATTTGACGTGTCGACGAAGTTACCACTTCCAGCCACTTTATTCTCAATTCTTATTTTAAACTTCTATGGGTTTAGTATGTAGCCATATTTTTATTGAAATATTTTGTATTTCATGAAGAAATGTGATATGACTCGAAAAAAAGAACTACTTGTATCATGACGACATAACTGGCTTCCCTCCCCAACAACTATTTTTGCCACGCCATCCTGTTGCACACTGCGCGTCGGTTTCCACACCTACCCAGTAAATGATAGATCCCTTTGCCAATTGAGACTGAATACTCTGCGGGGCGGTTTCTGATGGAGTTTCTGTAGCTCTGTTTATTTTCTTGCCAAATTGTGGAGTTAATTGAATCGAGTGTTGCATTCTCACGGCCCATTAAAGAGCCGTTAATGGCTGAGTCGCAGTTTAACAATGTTTTGCGTGTATTTACTTTGCGACATAAAAGTCTGTGAAAAAAGCGGGCTTTTATATATTCATATAAATAACAAGTTGATGATGGGCATTCTATCACATTGTTTGGCATAATCTCCCTACATTTACCTAGTAAATGATAGATTCCTTTGCCAATTTGTGACTGAACAAATAGATAAACTCTGCATCCATTTTTCACCCATGAGAACGTCACGAGTTCATGTCCTTGTTCAGGCGTATCAAGAATTCCTGTTTTTCCCTTTTAATTTGTACCATGTTTTTAATGCAACTATTGCTTTTAACTCCCTCTCATCTAACGATTAATATTTCGTTATTTAGTTTGTTACTTTTTTTAACTTGTCAGTAATTAGTTAATTAGATCATTGATTTGTTACATTGCAACAAAGAGTTTGAGATCATGAAGGAAAAACTGTTGAAAAAAATAAGGTGTTCCATGAAAGTGAATTGAATCTGTTCGTATGCAGTTCAGTCCAGCTTTGGTTCTTCACCAATTTCGCTCTTCAGGGGTATTCTCTTGTAAAATCACTAATGTTACTCAAACGCGAAAGTCATTAAGTAAAGAAGCAAGAAAAATATTAATTAAATGAGAAAAAAATAAGAATATTAGAAGATTATGAGGTTTCAGGTTTTTCTCTTATTTCTGTTTCTCTTGAACCCATGCGGCACCTCTACAACTACCCCTTCAACATTCCCTGATTTGGATTACTAAATTGACATTTGGTTTTTTCGTTAATTATTCAATCAGTTATTTTGTTATTTAGTTACTTATGCATTTAATCATTTGGTTGTTTAATTAGTTCTTAGTTACTTAGTAATTAGTTAATTAGATCGTTGATTTGTTACATTGCAACTAAAAGTTATTTTAATCTTCAGGCATTTGTCGTAACATAAGATTTCATATGATTTCCTGATTATTGAAGGAGTATAAAACAAGTAGGATTAAAAGAGAAAAATAAAAGCACTTGACTGGTGTAGTCTAATAGAGGTAAACAGTTTAAAACTTTTCATCATTACCGTGGAAAACGGTCAAAGTTAGTTCCCGGAGCCATGGCTTAATGATTAGTGGAACACCACCGTAACCAACAGGTTACGGGCTCGATTCCCCGAACGGGCAACTTTAAAATTTCACAAAAGAAAAGGCCATTGATTGGCGTCAGGAAGGGCATCCGGCAAAGAAATTCCTCACTGCCAAATCCAAGTCCCTGTGAAGGGCACCGTCTGAGCCCCAGTTACTTGGGAAAATGACGTTAAAACCAACAAAAATAAGAGGAGAGGAAAAAGATCAATGAATAAAAAGATTAAATATGGAGTACACAGTAAAACTTAACAAAGACCGCTGGGTATGAAAAAGAGGCAAATAGTGAATAATATTCGTATGTTCATATTTTAATGTTCAATGTAATAATATTAATAAAATTATTTTCAAAATGTGAAATATAGTATTCATTGTTACCGCTTTCAATGCATCAATATTCAATATTGATGCAATCAAAGAGGCAGCATTGAAATCCCTTCAACAAATTTGGAGGAGGGGGGTCCATCCATTATCGTAATCATTAAAGAAGGTTTATCCATAAGGTCACCAGGGGTCAGAAACAACTTTATGGCACCGAGGAACAACAATGAGCTACACAAATTTATGCCTTTTATTTGTTGTAGGATTTTGGCAAAGGCGCACAGAAGAATCGGATTCGCATTACCAGAGTTTGCTTTGTGTATTTTGGTTTCTTTACAGCCTTCACAAGCTTTAATTTGAAACGCAATTACTGATTTTTAACAATGGATTCTAAACACAAAACTTTAAAATATCTAGGGCTACTATACTGAGCATTTTCATATATTTTACTGAAAATTTAGCTTCAACTAAGCTTATCACGTCAGCCTTGTACTGATCCAGTTTTTGCTCTTTGCTCCATTTTCTGGGGTTTTTTTTATTTATTTCCGATGTGAGATATTCTTTTTCATAGTTTTCGGAAAGTTGTACGAATGATTTGAAAAGACAGGTTGGAATGAGTATTTCTGTTTTAATTCTCTCAGATTCAGGAAAGGAATTAAAATTGTGAAGTGCTTCTGCTTTTAAGTGCTTTCCTTCATCACATGACTTGAATGTTTATTAAGTTCGAAGTCCACTCTTGTCTCTTAGGCCAACCTTTTCTTCTCTTTTTTCTTTCTTTTTCTTCTTCTTCTTCTTCTTCTTCATCTTCTTCTTCATTATCATCTTCTTTTTCCTTTTCTTTTTATTCTTCTTCGTCTTCCTCTTTTTTTTCTTTTTCTTTGTTTTTCTTCTCTTCTTCTCTTCATTTTTTCTTCTTCTTTTTCTTCTTTTTTTCTTGTTCCTCTTCTTCCTCTACTTCTTTGTCATGTTATTCTTTGACTTCTTCACAGTTCAGTACACTCATTGCCTTTATGCCTTGTATGGTGCATAGTCATTTTGAAAAGGTGATAAATATACTTTTCTTTCTTTCTCGGTAAACATAACCTTGCTTATTATTGGAGATTTAGTTTTTGAATATTAAGCAACTCAGCTAATTGCTGCATTTATCAATATCATTTTGTGTGAGTACTAGGTGTGTGTGTGTGGAGGGGTTGGGGGTGGCTTTCTTAACAGTCCCACTGTTAATGCACTTGGATTATGCCATGTTATGTTTAAAACAAGTTGAATGACAGTATATTATTTGACTACGTGTTTGAACTGCAAAAAAGTTTGTTTTTTTTGAAGCGACAACGCCCATCGCATGAATCACTTTCATTAAAAAACAGACGGCTTTTAGACATAGATAGCAGAATTTCTTTAAGCGGTTTTTCAAATATGCCTTAAAATGGGTCTCGTGGTTTCTCAGTTAGTTCATAAATTGAAGCACAAAGGTTGATCTGCCTCATTTTTATCTTGAACAAGAGAAAATCTGTATGTTAAAAATGAAGCCACGCATTTTGAAGAGCCTTTTAAGGATGTTTTTGAAGACATTGACAACTTCAAAGTAAAACGCTTCGGTTGCTATGACTTTGTGGAAAGCAATAACCATAGTTTCACTCATGGATTCTAATTTTAAAGATGAGTTAGCCGGATGATTAAGCGTCCTGGCTTAAAAGTACGTTATAAGGGAACAACTCCTTGAAAGATTTTACTTCAGAAACACTGAGGTGAATTTGAGCGTGGGTTTTTTTTGTGAAATAACTTTAAAATAGAATATTGGTTTAGTTAGTTGGGAAAGAATTTGTGTATTAAATACTTTGTTTTTCTGCTGATACTGGAAATGGCACAGCATATTTGATTTTTTGGCATTGCACTAAAGGAAAAGATTCAAAACACACATAAATATCATAGGATTAGGTAAAAAGATTTCAGGAAGTGTTTTTTACCAAGATAATTGAGATATTTTGTGATTAACGAGCAAGTAAATGAGGTATTTATTGAATTTAATTTTAGATTTTTTTAAATCATATTTCAAGCTGGTAGTTTTGTAACCTTATATTCTGTAATAGCAATTTATGTTTTATTGGTGGTAAATTGTTTTTGTGTCGCCCAAAACAAACAAAAAATAGGATCCTACCAGATACCTTTTAGTGTTAGGTACATATGTAGTTTACAGGAATTTTCCGCCGTTAATTGTTGGATGATGGAGCTGCTATTCAACTGCAAATATTGATTTACTTGGTTAAAGAAAGCCCCTGTAGAAGAAAGTACCGTGTCACAAATAAGCACTAACATTTGCTGCATCATAAGAAGGCTCACTAACATTAATATTTTGTAAATGTGTTATAGCTTGTACAGGGAATAAGCTATGAAAACAGTCCATGTATGAAAGCTCTCTAATGTATAGTTGTTTTAGTTGGTTGCTCGACCCAAAAGGGTTGTTTCTTGTGCCTGTCCTACCGTTTCATCACCGCGCAATCAATCTTCAGCTCCTCAATGAGCAGGTGAAAATATGTGATTGCTTGTGTCGTAGAATCAACAATGAAAACAGTCGATGAATGAAACCTCGCTATAGTTCTTTACACAATTAAAGAGGGGTTGTTAAATATACCCATCCTTTTTGTATATTATTTATCAACGAATAAAGATTGAAGAGAAAATTTATTATGATATCTGGGCAGCACATTAGTCTCGTATATTCTTGTGTTTGACAACATGTCCGTTTGGCAAGGAAGAAATGGAGACTTGTTTACTTTAGGGTTGTTTGTGGAAGTGACGAATGGACATGGCGGGAAATTTGTGCTGCCTTTTTCAGTCTTTTATTCTCACATTTATGATATTACCATAACTGTGAGAAGTGCAGAATCATGATACATGGTGTGAAGCACGAGAGAGAGAGACAGACAGACAGAGAGAGACAGACAGACACAGAGAGACAGAGAGACAGACAGAGACACACACACAGAGAGAGAGACAGAGACAGACAGACAGACAGACAAAAAGAGAGAATGTGAGAGTGAGTTAGTTAGCTTTTTCGAGTCAAAAATTTGAAAAATGTTGTTGGTCTTTTGGGAGCTTTTGCATTGAAAAAAAAAATTTTAATTGAAGTTCATTCAAAGAGAGCACCCTGAGTCTGCGATAGCCAGAAAAAATGCAGTTTAGTATAAAAACTGTAACAGCAACAATAGAGTTTAGTTTGGCATCGTGTGCCATGATGCAAATTTTTTTGTTGAATTTTGATCAAGTTGTACACTGTTACATTGATTTATCTTATCAAGAGATAGTGTGTTACGAACTCTAGGAAGGAAAAGTTTAGAGTTACCTGACAGCACTGATTTAAGTAGGTTAGTCGAATCTTTTCTTGAACCACCAACCCGTGACACTGCCATAGCGCTTAGGCCCTCATTCATTTTAGACCGATTGTATGCTGGGCCAATTGAAAGCCATTTGGTGTTTTGTTGTTGATGATGCCTTTCCCTCCTCTTCCCTCGTAGAAACGTTCAGGTATTCTACTTTCCTTTTTTCCAATATTTAACACTTCAAGACAATATAAGATGATTACAACACCACATGTTGTGATTCCAAATGCTTTCCTATATTTTGGAGTATGAGGATAACAGTAGGTGTATGAGGATAACAGTAGGTGTATGAGGATAACAGTAGGTGTATGAGGATAACAGTAGGTGTATGAGGATAACAGTAGGTGTATGAGGATAACAGTAGGTGTATGAGGATAACAGTAGGTGTATGAGGATAACAGTAGGTGTATGAGGATAACAGTAGGTGTATGAGGATAACAGTAGGTGTATGAGGATAACAGTAGGTGTATGAGGATAACAGTAGGTGTATGAGGATAACAGTAGGTGTATGAGGATAACAGTAGGTGTATGAGGATAACAGTAGGTGTATGAGGATAACAGTAGGTGTATGAGGATAACAGTAGGTGTATGAGGATAACAGTAGGTGTATGAGGATAACAGTAGGTGTATGAGGATAACAGTAGGTGTATGAGGATAACAGTAGGTGTATGAGGATAACAGTAGGTGTATGAGGATAACAGTAGGTGTATGAGGATAACAGTAGGTGTATGAGGATAACAGTAGGTGTATGAGGATAACAGTAGGTGTATGAGGATAACAGTAGGTGTATGAGGATAACAGTAGGTGTATGAGGATAACAGTAGGTGTATGAGGATAACAGTAGGTGTATGAGGATAACAGTAGGTGTATGAGGATAACAGTAGGTGTATGAGGATAACAGTAGGTGTATGAGGATAACAGTAGGTGTATGAGGATAACAGTAGGTGTATGAGGATAACAGTAGGTGTATGAGGATAACAGTAGGTGTATGAGGATAACAGTAGGTGTATGAGGATAACAGTAGGTGTATGAGGATAACAGTAGGTGTATGAGGATAACAGTACGTGTATGAGGATAACAGTAGGTGTATGAGAGTAACAGTAGGTGTATGAGGATAACAGTAGGTGTATGAGGATAACAGTAGGTGTATGAGGATAACAGTAGGTGTATGAGGATAACAGTAGGTGTATGAGGATAACAGTAGGTGTATGAGGATAACAGTAGGTGTATGAGGATAACAGTAGGTGCTGGGCTGTTAATTTTATTCTCATTCTTTGCAAACAAAGTCGTCCATAAACAGCAGATAATCAATCTTAACACTATCTAATATATATCCCATTTTGACTTTTCTAAGGACTTCAGTAAGATGCATCATGCAAATATTGAATAACAATGGTAATGTACTGCCCCCTTGGAAAATACGTCCTCGTATATTTGCAGCCCCTCAAATTTCTTGACAAGATGTCAGTTGTACTTTCCAATTGGTCATTGATCTCTTCAAACAGTTAGTAATACTGTTTGGTACGCTATAGAGCCTCAGATATTCTATTATCCGTCGGTGCGGAACCATGTCGTAAGCTTTCCTGTAGTCAACCCTTACCATGGCTAGGTCTTATGCCTTATTTTCAAATCTGCAAGTATCGCTTTATATACAAGCATCTGTTCCTTTGTATTATTTCTTTGGTACTCCTTTTGTACTTCAGATAGCATCTCATTCTCATCCAAAAACGTGTAAACACTCACTGATATCATCGCTGTCATCAATTTCCACATCATTGGCAAAGAGGATATGGGTTTATAGTCGTCAAGTGCAATGCTTTATGCTGGGTCTTTTTGACAAAACAGTTTTTGCACTGGTCATCCATGGGGGTATTCCTTTCTCGTTATTTATCAAATAATTTAGCTAGGAAGCAGTTCTCTCATGTAGATATGTTAGTTACTTAACTTTTCTATATACGTTTTTCAAATTTAGTGGTGTTCTTCATATTCCCTTCTTTCATTATATTAATAATTTCCAACATCATTTTTTCTATCTGCTTTGTTCCTACACCAGTTTTGTAGGACACGAAGCACAGATTCTTTTTCTGGAAAAGTCTCTGACATTGCTGCCATCTTAATCTCCTCCACCACTTGACTACCATCGACTGTCATTTCTTCGTCTACCATAATTTTTTTTATTTCTTCCAACTTAACCTGAGTTAGCCAATCATTCTTTCCTATCATGCAAACTTGGTCACGTAATCGCTGTTCAGTAACGTCTGAGGTTTGTCTGTCATACCAGACATCAGGCATCCTGTGTCTGTGGCCCATTACTTTTTTTTTACTCCAAAAATAACACTCAATTACTGCAACATTAACTCTTTTCGACCGTCCGGTTCCGGCAGTAGTAGAATAATGACCAGACCGACACTGCTCCTCCATCGGGCACCTGTTGAGCGAAAGATATTCACCATTAGTTTCTATCTCCTTTACCCTGTTGTCTAAACCTTTACTTTGAACCATCTCACATATGATGTTGTTCTTTGTAGTAGGTGTCCAACTGGTATTATTATTATTATTATTATTATTAGTAGTAGTAGTAGTAGTAGTAGTAGTAGTAGTAGTAGTAGTAGTA
>RDPX01000008.1:2008364-2039354 GCA_003991215.1 Morbakka virulenta | reverse complement strand
TCTTTCTATCTATCTTTCTTTCTATCCATCTATCTTTCTTTCTATCCATCTATCTTTCTTTCTTTCTATCTATCTATCTTTCTGTCCATCTATCTATCTTTCTATCTATCTTTCTATCTTTCTTTCTATCTATCTATCTATCTATCTATCTATCTATCTATCTATCTATCTATCTATCTATGAATCAATCTATCAAAGCGTTGGGTGAAGTAAATATCTTTCCGTCATATTAATAAAGGAAATTTTTTTTATTTTTTTGTAGCAAACATTTTTAGAATGCCTGGTTGATGCTAGAATGTTGGAACATATAGCAAAGAAAGAATTCCAAAAATATCTTAAAGTAGTTGATAGTTTTCATAGGTAAGTTGACGTTTTACATTCTTGGTTAACTTCTTTGTTCTTCTTTTCTTGTTTGCAATACATTTTCTTGAAATTTCAAGATAGAGCGACTGCGCCCGGGGTTTCTCATCATCCTTCTGTAACCCAAACGAAATTTTTCATTATTTTTATTATTAATCCAATATTTGTAGAGAATGATTAGGGAGCGTAATGCTATGATCAATAGCAGTCCTGTGGTATAAAACATTATAGAATAGAAATAAGAGAAACAAAAAGGTCAAAATATGAAAAACGTGATTCATTTTTTGCCCTTTCTTCACAGTACCATTTACTCAGAGGCATTTTCTCTTGTGTGCACCTTTCTCATGTGACGCTGTCTCCAGTTAAATCAGGTTGCACACTAACATGTGAATGAATTTTTCCATTGATTCCGGTATTTCGTTGCAATATTAAGTTGGTCTAAAGCTAACTGTGACCTAAAGTAAACGTTGTCACGTCAGTGTTTGTACGGCCGTCCTCGCTTTCTCTTTCCTTCTATCGTCTTTTCTGGACATGTCTTAGGTAATCCTGTTTCAGACCTTTTGATGTGTCCAAAGAGTTTTAGTACCTTGCTCTGGATTACTGGAGTGATTAGTGTCAGTGTTGTGATCCTAAGGAGTCTCTCAATTGGGATGTGATCTGTGTGTATCTTAATCGTCTGAAAAAAGATGGTTGGTTTGTCAGGTGCCAAAAGTGATATAGGCATCGGTGATCATGCGACTCCAAGCCATCCTATTATTCCAGGCATAGATGAGTTCATTACAGCTCAGACTGTTGTTCGTAGCCCAATTGTTTGGAAACTGTAAACATGTCTTTTCGCTTTCCTTCTACCATTCCTTCTAGACATATGTTAGGTAATCCTGTTTCAGACCTTTTGATGTGCCCAAGGAGTTTTAGTACCTTGCTCTTTATTACTGGAGTAATTGGTGTCAGTGTTGTGATCCTGAGGAGTTTCTTAATTGGGATGTGATCTCTGTGTGCATCTTAATCATCTAAAAAAAGATGGTTGGTTGGTCAGGTGCCAAAACTGATATAGGCATCGGCGATCATGCGACTCCTAGCCATCCTATAACTGCAGGCATGGATGAGTTCATTACAGCTCAGACTGTTGTTCAAAGCCCAATTATTCAGAGACTGTAAAAATATCTTTTTTTGTCTTCCCCTGGCTCTTCTGCCCTTGATTTTTTCTAACAAAGCAAGGCGTTCCAGGTTAGGATGTCTCATAATGTGCCCCATGAATTGCATCTGCTTTTGCCGCATTGTTTGATTTTTGAAGGTAAGAAAAATAACAGAGAAAGCAAGAGAATGATATTCAATATTGATTTTTCTATTGTTACTTTTCTACCAACAGGAACAGTATAATGTGTGGCACGAAGTGTTTAGAAATGGTAAATTATGATCGAAGGGTAAGTATTAACCAGAATTTTAATGATACCTTGTTGTAATTAGGTGCGCTACCAATATACTTACACTAAAGGGGTTGGGGTGTGTATTATTACGGTTATTTCTGTCTTGCCACGATTTTTGCTTTTGCTCCGCCTTCTTTAGAGCAAGCTATCCCAGAGGTTTAGTTGTCTAGTAATTCCTTTGGTATTTTCCTTGTTCCAAGTAATGTTGCTTTTCTGAGTCGAAGGGATAAAGAGTGTTTCCTTCAAAGAATCGCCCGCATAAAGATTTTTCGCGGGGAATAAGTCCGGTGTATTTCTAACTTAAGGATTGCCTTTACCAAATATAGGGAATCTTCAAAGACAACCTTCTGGGGAAACACGTTTTAGTCACCAAACTGTAGGATTTACATGTTAAACCAAGTTTTTCCAGCTAGCATTTTAGGTTCTTACACATCAGGTCAACTGCAGCGTAAGGGATTCCTCTCAGACCTTAACTTCGCTGACTTAGAGTAGCCCACACCATCGGCAATATCATGTGCCCGCTACTGGGCGAAGACGCTGTAGCCAAGACACGAAAACGAACGAACGATCAGACCTTTTTAGATTCTTTTTTAGCTTTGTGTCTAACTACCATTTGAACATTTAAAGGATTGGAATTCACGCAGACCAGAGAACCATGCACCAATAACAATGTATGATACAAAAATTGCAGACAATAGTTACATTTATGTCTTGTTTCTGCTTTGACATAGGCAACTTATTCAATTTCAATGGAGGGAAATCCTTTAATTAAGAGTCTAATCCAAAATCACTGACTTTTGTTAGTTATGGCAACTCGGCTATATAATTATTCACAGTTCAAATAAACTCCGTAATTAAAAACAATTAAAATTAAACAATTAAAAACACAATGTATGACTGAAATATCAAGGTAGTTTATGATCGTTGTTTGTAGGTACTGGAACGAAGGAGAAAAGATTGCGAAATCGAAGATACAGGTATGTGTGATTTTGGATTCTCATTCTTTAGTATATTGAGATGGTGTTAACGTTGTAAAGACCAGTTTAATTTTTACCACTGAAAGATCAAATACTTTTATAAAATTTGGTCAAAGATTGTGATTTTGTTTGTCATTTTTATTAAAATTATTGTGATTTAAGAAATAATTTGAATTTGTACATCTAAAAGTAAACTTCACGAGGGATAGTCCTAGCTGTCAATACCATAATTGTCTCTAGATGATTCTTGTTAAGGATATGAGCTGTAGTTTGAATGAAGATGTTCGAAGGTATTGCATATCTGTAAAAAATGTTTCATTTTTTATATATATATCTGGTTGTCACCCCTCTGTTACACACTGATTTCAAATGATGTTGTGCTTTTTTCAATTGCTCAGGTGATTCCTGATCATGAGCTTTGGTAACAAGTTTCCTGGTGACTGTCCCAATGTCCTTCAGTCTTTTTGTGAATGCTTTTGGTGTTGTTCCAAGTGCTCCAGTTATAACTGGGATTATTTTGACTTTTAAGTTTCACAGTTTTTTCAGTTCCCTTGCCAAGTCCTAGTATTTCAATATTTTTTCTCTTTCTTTTTCATCAATCCTGGTATCGTATGAGACTGTAATGTCTATAATCTGGCATTTGTTGTTTTTCTTGTCCACTATAATCATATGGGGCCTTCTTTCTTCAATATCATGGTCTTTTTGTATTGAAAAGTCCCATAAGATCTTATATCTTTCGTTTCAAGACCGTATTTCCTTCATACCTCCCAATATATCTTTTTTCCTGCCGATTCTTGCCTTCGTTTATACTCCCTTTCTGTCATTTTACTACATTCACTTAAGATGCGACTGGTACTTTTATCTGCTTTACCAGACATGCTGCATTTACTGTCTTGTTGTAACTTTGCTTTGAATTTTTGCTTTCCCTTAATTTTTTCTCACTTCCTGTCCTTGTGCTGCTATAGCGAGGGGCTCGATTTCTCTCTTCAGTCCATCTTTCAGCCATAACCATTAATTTTTTTCTGTCACATCCTTAGTTTGTCTGATGAAATGGCCATGCATTACATTCTTTCCCCAGTTGGTTTTCTTTTTTTCCTGTTCCTTCTCTTAAACCCATTTTCTCTTTCACCATTCCAATTCTCAGCATCACCTCTAGCTGCAACTAATAGTTCCCCATTGCTAGCCTCGACATCTTTTTAGGCCAATTGTTGACAGATTAACATTATCTTCAATGCTCATGAGAGATGACACAGTTAAGAAGACATGATGTGGAGAGGAAGAAGGAAACAAAGGGTAAAAAGGATGTAGGTAGCCCAGATGGTAAATTGAAATCGTGGATCCTCAGTCGATGACCATATCAGTTATTTCGGGGAATTAACTTCGAGATAACTTCAAGGATATGGCTTCCCAGCAGCATTGGCCAAATGCCACTACCACGTTATATGTGTGTGTGTATGTGTGTGTGTATGTATGTATGTATGTATAAACGTATTCTAATAAAACAGAAATGTTATTCACAACCGATAGATTAAATATTTATTGTTAAGCGAACGATGGTTGATACAGATAAAGTAACGAGTTGCAACATCTTTTGGATGTATTAAATATTTTCCTCAGAAACTAGAGAATAGGAGAGAGGGAGAGAGAGTGAGAGTGTTTTATATATAGATATATACATAAGATTCATGAAACATTGAATCGTTTTTTGTAGATATTGCTGTTTGGACAAATGAAAGGGTTATTCGCTGGGTAGTTTCCATTGGATTAGAAGATTTTGCTGATTGCCTCAGGCAATCAGGTGTCCATGGCGCTGTAATAGCATTCGACGAATCGTTTGAATCTGGAACAATGTGTTATTATTTACAAATACCAAGTACAAGTTCACAGGTATGCTGCTAGTTTATTAAATCTGTTGTTTGGTGTGGTGATAGATTTTGAGAGATAACCCATTTCCGCTCTTTGTCAACTTACTGGGGGTCAACTGTAGATTATGTGACCAACATATATATGAGAATCTGGAGTAAACTCCTAGCCAGGGTATGCTATTCAAGCTACTACTTCGTTAAAATATGGTGGTTATTCAGTTTACTACTAGACTGCACCCAACGGAAGAACAGAGGAAAACAACTGAGCACAGAAATACAGGATGCAGGATGGAAAACAGTCGGTCGTATATTGCGATTGCCAACATGACACCATTTCAACAGTCGATAATTTACTGCTTCAGGTGACCACCTGAAGCAAAGAAATTCCATGGAAGGAAAAGAATAGCCCTGTCTGTATTGCTTGACAACGACATCGTAAAAGCAGCTAATACCGTAACCGATTACAAATAAGACAGTTTAAAACATGAGAAGAGCGTAACATCCTGAGACATATCGCGAATCATCGTAACAGATGGAAAAGCTTGACTAATTCGATCTGTAGTGTCAATCAAGCTGAATGCGCAGTTTGAATGTATGAGTGAGATTCAGTTCGCTCATGTCTTCAGAGATAAAATTTGACAAAGATATTGAATCAATGATTTAAAAATTAGAAAAAATCTTTAAGTTGCTGATGTATTGATTATGTACAACAAGGAGTAACAACTGGAAGTAGTAGATAAGAATTTAATCATGATCTTACCAAGCCCAAGATCTCAATATGTTTCTTCATCAAGTTATTTTTATTCAAAAGGTTACTTGCTATTAGATTTTGTCCTTGTAATCTTGCTACTGTGTATTTGTTTGAGTTTCAAGTTTTGAAATTTTGGGCTTTACGTTAAAGATAATATTAACTATTTTTTTATTTTTCTGTTATTTTTATTTCCGAAGGTTCGACAACTTCTTGAGCGGGAATTTAAAAAGCTGATAGCAATGTGTCCTGACAGGGTTTACAATACAGAAGTAAGTACTTTATATATGAAATGGCAGTTATATAGATTTTAAATAAACGTAGTCTAATAGAACAAAATGTTATTTACGATCAATAGATTCAGTATTTATTAATTTATTGTAAAGCGAACTATGGTGGATACAAATGAAGTGAAGTGTTGCAACACCCGTTTGATGTATTACAAATTTTCCACACACACACACACACACACACCCACACACACACACACACACACACACACACACACACACACACACACACACACGGGCGCGACTCCTGATAACATCCATAGTAAACATGTTTCAGCTTTGTGCGTCTGTTTTTAGATAGAATGATGTATTTCATCGATTAAGATCACCCAAATTTTGTGAAGGAAACTGATTTGAGATATATTGGATTTGAATCAAGGTGCTGACTCAAACAAGGAAAAAGCATCCTGTTAAGTTGTATCTACTTTCATTGTTGGTTAATTCTTAAAATAAGTTTCAAGAAAATATGGCTTTTTTCTTTGTTGATTAACATCATCCATTTATCTATGGGCTGTTCACTCTTTCTGATTGCTTTGTCCACGCCAGTAGGAATGTTTTTCTTGCCTATGGTTGTATGCACGCATATTTTGTTCATAGTATGTCGAAAACTTGTTTCAGTGTGTGGAACTGTGGTTGTATCTCCTGTTTGGCCTGGCCGTTAATAGTACACGAAAAATGAGAAGGAAGCACCAAAGGTCAGACTGGTCACGTGTTTTCTCTCGTAAGGTCCAAGCATCCCTTTCATAGAGAAAAGTAGAGTACACTTTAGTTAGTTTCCCTTAAGTATCACCAGTCATGTCTTTACTGTTCCATATTTGTATGTACTTTCGTCTATACTTGTTATAAAGCGAAGGGGAAGGCTAAATTATTTGACATTATTTGCACAGAGGGAATTTCGTTATTTTGTTCTCAGTGACCGTCACTGGCTCGTGCTTATTAGTGTGCTACTTTTTTTAAAAGTTAGTTTTCATTATCAGTGTGTTAATGATGATTGTTGGCACATGTATTTTTCTCTCCCAATCATTGTCCATGTATTTATGTAGGACCAGTTTTGGGCAACACTAAAATTGCATAAAAACACAACAAATTTTGCATTATCCTCGTGGAAAAATTTCAGGCCACTTACTCTTGTTTTACTTTTATGGACTTAGCGACGGTAAAATGTGGATATTCAAAAGTTTAGTTTAATAACTGGAAGTATCAATATGTAGACAATTTGTAGTTGTATGTATATTACCAAGGAAGAGGAAAAGCAAATCCCCTAATTCAAAAAGGCAAAACTAAACAAGAAACCAAAGAGAAATGTCAGCAATTGAAGATTCACCCACTCCCACCCATAGCCCCCCCCCCCCAAAAATGACGAATTTTTTAGTGTATTGATGACATGAACCTGAAGAAACGTGCGAGAGAAAGTAACTTCCAACGTTGATTCACTTGACAATAACCCAAATTCTATTGCTTCCCTGAAGAAAGCTGGATGCACCTCCTCCATTGCAGACTGCAAAATTTTGTTTGGTTTTGGGCCAGAATTTGTGATAATTACACCAAAGTAGTCTAGGAAACAACGGAGAAAATGTTTTCGTTTTTTAATGATCAAAGTTGATA
Organism: Morbakka virulenta; assembly: GCA_003991215.1. Taxonomy (NCBI): domain Eukaryota; kingdom Metazoa; phylum Cnidaria; class Cubozoa; order Carybdeida; family Carukiidae; genus Morbakka; species Morbakka virulenta. The sequence continues at coordinate 2,032,082 of RDPX01000008.1, read as the reverse complement.
AATATTTAATATAGTATTTTCCTTTCAGTTTACATATTAATGTTATGTTTATACACACGCTGGATTATGGGAGGATAAAACATATTACAATTTGTTCTCTATGTTTGTAGAAGTGCTACCTCAGAGTGCTATCTCCTTTGATCGCTGCTGGAGAGAATTTGGTTTGTGAATGGCTATTTTCTATTTAGCAGTTATTGTCTTTTCAGACTGAAGTTTTTAAACAGTTAAATTTATAGAAATTCCAATTGAATATCTCTGATAATTCCTTTCTCCTTTTTTTCTAGCTACTTCTTCTAGATTTAATATCGAAAAACTACGAAAAAATTAAACGTCCGCGCACCTCAAATACAGATTCAATGTATTAGAAGACACTGGAGCAGCTGTGCCAATATTACATACTGGCATTTGAGGGAAGGTTCCTCCAGCTGGTATAGTCTCGCGTGCCAGTTTAACCATAGTTTGGGCAAGGTTAATGTGACAAAGGCAGTTCTGGTAAAGGTTTATTTGGCTTATTCGTCATCATGTCATCACTGGGAAGAAGTAATGGGACATTGAATTCAATATGAAAGATATGTTTTTATATCTTACTTGTGACAGAAAGTATATTAAGGCTGTATGCCTTTAAAATAGATTGATGTAGCCACGAATTACAGTTATCATTTTATGTGTTTTCTACTTCCCATAGTAAAATCTAGTACAATGCAGATTATTTTTGCCCGGTGTTCTTTATAAGATAAAATAATTTTTGAATTGGAGGTACTTTCTTGTGGTCCACCTGCGTCTGCTGCACAGTTAAGACTCAATCATAATTAGATGGTTAACCAGCGCAGTAATACATTACAAAAGTAAAAATCTGCTACTGTATATGCATATAGAAGTTTTGGCATCAAGAAATTNAATGTTTCATTTCCTGAAGAGTGAATAAAATCACGAAACAGGCTTGTCGAAATGGACTGTGTAGTTTTTTTATTCTTTCCAGCTTATCATATCTTATATTACGCTCTGCATTTATGTATTGAGCACTTTAATACGGATAACCGAATCGAAAGCTTTATATATATATATATCTGTATATATATAAATTTAATTTTTTTACAGCAACTTGGCGACGGTGATTTCAAACGCAGTAGATCCTGGCGAAAAAAATTTAAGAAAGAAAAACCGCGAGATCGCACAAAAGAAATAAAACAAGAACCAGTGAGACGAGGTTCCGGCGAATCTGATGGATCACAACAAAGTGGTTCAAGTGGTAGCGAGACGTTAAACTCACCAGCACATCGTGTCAAAAAGTCACCCTTGACAGGTATCCTAATTGCCATGCATACGTTATTTTACGTTGTTGTTGCTAGGTAACGATACTTAGTGTTAATGCTAGTTTTTTTATGCTTGCTCGTGTTGAATTTCTTCTTCTTTTTCACTATCCATAGCCATTGGACCGCAGGTGCACTTTTCTGCTTTTAATAATGTATCATCGTGCTTTTCGATCACCTGTTCTTCTTGTAGCCTCTTCCATTAACAGTTGTGTCCATTCATAAATGTTATACAGCCATGTTTTTCTTGGTCTTCCTTGGCCGCTCTTTCCGGGTACCCTGCCATGCGTTATAGTATTCGCTCGGTTTATGGAGTTGTTGTAACGAGTGATCTGTTGAATTTATGCATATAGATATATTAGCCTAACGATGAACCTTTCCAGATGTTGATATTTTTATGGTATTAATTAGACAAGTGTTTTATTTAACTTAACTAGGAATAGACGACCCTCACACTAATATTATTAAAATTATAATGGGCATGATATTAGCAGGAGGGTAGTGTCCTGCTGGCTCGCTTGCAGATCCATGCTGTCCACCAAACTTATTAGTAAGTTTCCAAAGCTGTGTTCATTATAAAACATAGAATCTGTGGGAAAACAACTTTACACACGCTGAAGTATACCGGAAGGTTGAATTGAAAGTTATTTTTTCCGTTTTAGTTATACATTGTTAGTTAAATAAGAGAACTTTGCTTCATAAGCTAGCACAAATTGCTTAATTGCTCATTGATTATAGCATACAACACCTAAAGTTATTAATACGCAGGGAGCGCATTTAACTATTAGATCTCCTTGCCAAATTTCATTTAAATATCTTGAAAAACCACGTCATGCATCCAATTTTCTTGCTGAAGAAACACCCACCACCTGGTACAGGAGAGAACAGAGATTTTGGCGGGAAAACCGAGCCTTGTCATTGGCCTGCTGATTCGCTTCGCTCGCCAGCAGGACGATAATCCTATTCCGAGGTGAATTATCCATATTTGAAATTGTGTAGATGGACAAAGCTTTAAATATATTGGTATTTTTTACTATGTACATGTTTTGATGCGTCAGAACATTTTTTATTTATTTCTGGCATTGTTGAAGTCAGTGAGTGTTTGCATTTCGATGCAACAGCAGCAGGAATTGTAATGTATGTAACGGAGCATGACACTGTTTAACATGTATGGCCATGGCGTGTTTTAAAAAAACACAGTGCTGTGAAAGTTTTGAAACCAAGTGGGAATAATGTACGAAAACCAAATACATTGTTAATTGATAAGTAAACAGCTTAGCATTTATTTATAATTTTTATTTTTGTTTTTATTTTTATTATTTTTTATTTGTATTTATTTTTATTGTTTATTGTTATTATTATTATTATTATTATTATTATTATTATTGTTTCCATTTCAATAGCTAATTAAATACTTATATTTAGCCAATTAAAATTTAACTACCAAATTTTGCTTAGTAACAAACAACACAAAAATACATAAATTAGTCATTTTCCTCACCTTAAATAGGATCAGAAATGACCCTAGGAACAATACTTGAACAGGCCATTAACACCATCCTTTGCATTTCGCTTGCAATTTTGTTAATAAGTTCGTGATTTTCAAGGGGACGACAGGTAATATTGTAACAAGGATCCCTCTCTCTTCTTTCGAACGCAAATTGTTTATATTTAATCCGTTTTTCCGTTTTCCTCGTATCAGATGATATATTGCATATCACTATCTTTCTCTCTTCTTTCATTTCAAGTACCAAATCTAGTCGCCACAAGAACGTCATCTTGCGCAGGTGAAACTCAAAGGGACATCCTCCTTAAATTATTTCTCCTTCAAACTTCAAATATCTTACCTTCCTGAAAATGGATTCTTACCGCCATGCCCTCGATTGTCTTTATTGCTTATGTCACAATTGTTTTCTTCAACATTTCTTTCTTCCATGCGGCTTTAATCGAGTTATTTTGTCGAGCGAGAGTCTCGTTTCATGGTAAACATCTCTCATGGACGTTATTCAATGTCTACCACCCTCTCTCTATTGTTTGATTTAACTCTTTCTATTTTCCGTTATTGAACTTGCACACATTCATTGCGTACACTGCCACTGGAATTACCTTTCCATTAGTTGCACGCACCAGATAAACATAATTCAGTTTGGTGCTGATTAGCATGCGAGCTCTCTTTTTGACTTCGCCCTAGATCCGCTCAAACGCTTTCTTGCTTCTTTTACCTTTTGCTTCCTCTATTTCAAGGAACTTGTGTAATTCGTTCTCGTCTGGAACCATTGATTTCGCTCTTCCAATTCCTGCAATTCTTCATCTCCCACCACTTTGCTTTGATCGAACACAATTTCAGCACACTTTTTTTACTCCATAGCATGCTCCAGTCCCATGACTTGGGTGTGCAATAATGTCATTCACGTCTTTAAAAGTTTCTTGATTTTCTTGCTATTGCTTTAGGTCTTCTACGAATGGGCTATGTGCTCGATTGATGTCTCTACCACCAGGCGGACCCATCCTGTACCCTTGACGTTGTTGCAATTGTAAACATCCTGGTGTTTCCGAGATATAAAAGCTAACTGGCGAAAAGCTGTTCCCTTGCTGGAACTTTTACGAAACGTCGATCCATCTACTTGCTACCTTTATCTCTTTACCCTATAAAGCCAGTCTTCTTTTCCACATTTCCAATAACTGCAATATCAATGTGATCACTTATTTTGTTATTCCAACCCAGTGGTAAACAATCTGGTAATGGAATCTCAGCATCTGGTCATAGTGGACTTTATCATTGGCCTTTTTGTAATCAATAAATACAACTGCAAGATTCCTGTGATATTCCTTTACTTCTTCCATGATACATCTATTAATGGTAAACTTATCCACCGCTCTCAGGACATCTTCTACTGCTCCTTATTGGCCTTTTCCCCATAGTTTGTTTTCCATGTGTTAATTCATATATTTTGCTATAACTTCTGTCATTATTTTGTATGAAGTATTCAAACACGTTATTGGTTTAATTAATTGCCATTATTATTATTATTATTATTATTATTATTATTATTATTATTATTATTATTGAGTGGTGTAGCAATACGAGCCCATGGGGGACTCAGGGGTAGAAACCCCAGCAAACCCATCCGACTACCAGCCCGATAAGGGTAAACTGGGTGCATGCATCACACCCAAGTGTGTGCGATATTGATGTACATAAAAAAAAACAGCACGTGACCTTGCAGTTGGGGCCTGTTTAGGTTTCCCAGCTTAGGTGACCCATTCTGCTTAAAACGGTCTCCGTAGCGAGGCTTCACCCAAGACCTTAGGGCTAAGTAACAAAGTAAGAACTCGGTACTCAGCCCTTCAGAACAAGAGATCCACGCTCACGACACCTAGATATGATGCTCCCCCACTACTCCCGCCCGTTTAACAGAAATGCATGATGTGTCAGCCCTTTCGGGACATGCACAACCGGTTTAGGTCAGGCAACTGACTGGCAAGTCTGCAGTTTGAGCGGGAATGTTTGATCTAGCCCATTCATAATTACCAGGCAAAACTAGTTCGTGTACCCCACCAATCAATTAAGATCAGAGGTCATACGTCTTACGACGCTACGGCACTTGCTGACAGCAATAGTCAGTGCCTGGTGTAATTATCAGGGCAATTTGACCACACAGGGCATTATTATTATTATTATGATTATTATTATTATTGTTGTTGTTATTATTATTATCATCATCATCATCATCGAGTGGTTACACGTCATTTAGTGATGGATGGGTGAAAAACCCACATTCAGCGCCCAGCAACAAGCCAGGTAATTTGAATGCAGGCACGTGTACTGTAGCCACAAGAGTGAGAAAAATAGAAAATCAAATATAAGATGGTAACATCTCATCAACCTTGTAAGTGCTGCTCCACAATCAGTGAGGAAAGGCACATTGCTCAAGTGGTTGTTGTTGTATGACGACAATTCATGGCTACTGCACTCCTCACTCCCAGCCTGATACCTGACAATACAAAGAAAGATATCTTAGTACTAGTACTCAGTCTGGTTTTGCAGCATTGAATTCAGAATGGATATTTGTTATTGTCCTGCTTGGTGACTAAAACAACAATAAATAGGCACAAAAAAACTATGTTAATATGTATGCCAAAGGGCGTATTATAATAATAATTATTATTATTATTATTGTTATTATTATTATTTTTATTGTTATTATGATGATGATGATGATGATGATGATGATGATGATGATGTGCATAAGAATCTATTACATTTTTATGCTTAATAAACAATGGGAAAATCTAGAACTTTTAATCTGGTTAAAACTGATGCAAACGTCTTGAGTAATGTGCCCGACTCGGAGAGTATTACTGTAAGAAAAGATGAAGATAGATAATTGTTTTGTTTAGAAATAAGAAACTGAAGTTTAAATAATATTTTGATAATAATAATAACAATAAGAAAATAGTAGCATTAATAAATAATACAAAATGTATGGGATGATTGAAAAAAGTCTATGACAGGAGATTGTGAAACGAAAGATAAGGAGGAGGAAGAGCAGCAGCAATAAGCATTTCTGGAGTTTAGGTAAAAATTTCAGATCTAAAAAATAGTCTTGTGTATTTGTATTGAATTTTCTTGCCTCTTCATTTATTACAAGATGTTCATGGGGTTTTTTTCAGAACGAAAAGACCAACGGACGTATCCTAGGTCCTAGCATTACAATTGGTGAGTATAGTCAATATAGTTTTGGTATTATGCAGAGCATAATTGCTTATTTTATTAATACTGATAGTGATAATAAGCATGGTGGTAATGTTAACGTGGTTATGGTAATAATAATAATGATGATGATGATGATGATCCTTTATATTTTGGCTATTTCCTTTTCTCTTGTTCTTGTTAATTAATTAATGTTTATCGTGCATTCCAGGCTGCTGAAAAAGCCACAATTGACAATGTACCCAGTGATAAAAATTGTATTTAAATATCTTTAGTAATCATCCAACTGTATAGTAATGCACAACTTTTGGTCTGACTTGCTCAGGAATCAATTTCATAGGCTCTTAGGGTACTAATATATTTTTTTTGTTTGTCCCTGTTGTGTAGAACAGGCTCTTCACGTTTGGGGTAAAACTACTAATAAAGCCACTACAATTACTGTTACTACTACAATTACTATTACTACTACAATTACTACTACTACTGCTACTACTACTTACTACAACAATTACTACTATTACTACCATTACTACTGTTACTACTACTATTACTACTACTATTACTACTACTATTACTACTACCACTACTATTACTACTACTATTACTACTATTACTACTATTACTGCTGCTACTACTATTACTACTACTACTATTATTAGTACTACTACTACTACTACTATTACTACTACTACTGTTACTACTACTATTACTACTACTACTACTACTACTACTACTACTATTACTACTAGTACTATTACTACTACTACTATTACTAGTACTACTATTACTACTACTGCTGCTGCTACTACTACTATTACTTCTACTACTATTACTATTACTGTTACCTTTACTGCTACTACTACTTCTACTGCTACTATTACTACTACTATTACTACTACTACTACTATTACTACTACTACTACTGCTACTACTACTTCTACTATAAGTACTCGTGATAATTCTGTTATTCCTTCGTGAGATATCGTCTTTTAAATAACCATTGATAAAGTCACTATAATTTGACAACATTCCAGAACATTTGTATTTATGCTTATAATTATGCTTTAATTTTTAGATTGTCGTCTCGGTGCTACGAAAGAGCAGTTTGCCACAACCATTGGATAGAAATATAAAAAGTATCTATATGGATATAAAGTTCTTATCGAAATATTTAAATTTTGACCTGTTGTGCTGATGTGTGACTTAAAAAACAAATACTGGGTTTCTATATTTAATTGTGAATCTCAGAGGAATTGATTCGAAAGACCGAATATGTCCCGTGTCGCCTGCTGATCGTGGCTGAACTACCAGCACAATGTGTAGACTTTGGGTGACTGTAATGTGTTCACAAATTGCTACAATGAAAGATTAAACATAAAGGTCCATCTGCATATCTATATGGACAAGCGGTTAAATATTGCTTACAGGAACCTTGCAATGAAACAGCCTCGAAGCACACCAGTACTAGATAAAACAATATATGAAGAAATGGTCCTGAGTATCGTTAATTTAATAAAATTTGAAATGCATGAAGTAGTTGGTTTATTTGATATCACCAAGGCTGCGAAATTGTGGATAATTTGTTTCTGACTGGAATCTTGAAGACGGACCACCTACGATTGTATTTGAATACAAAGTACAATGGCCATTTATCAGTTAATAAAGGAACGGCATATTGTGAGAGTATTGTAATTGTTGTGTGAATTGGGTAGTTTTATTATTATTATTATTATTATTATTATTATTATTATTATTATTATTATCACTGTCTATACATATTAATGAGACAAAAATTGTTGTAGTGAAAAAGACCAACCACACAGCTACTGATAATCTCGTTTGTGTTTGTTTATGCAGAAGCCACCGTTTAAAAAGTAAGCTGCAGTATTTTTAATATTTTTGTGTTGGTTCAGTTTTTCTGATACAGAATAGACTACGATAACTTGAAGGCACAACTAGCTCATCAGTCTTCTGCAGAACTGAATGATACAGCTTTTGTTAATTTTCTTACACCTCTCTTTTGATATTGACAGGAAATAATGTTATATTTATTGAATTCTTCATTATTCATTTACTATGCCACCTGCAGTAGAATATACAATCAGATGGTTCATTTCTTTTCGGAGTTGATGTATTTGAGTTGACTTATTCGTATAACGTTTAACCCTTTTCAGTTTAAGCCAGAGCGTTTGTAAATATCGCCTTCTTTAACCTTTTGTGAGCTACTTCTATTTCTCTTACCCTGATCATCCCCAACCACCCCGCATAATATTTAAAATTCAGTGCGCTTTATATAAACAATTTCAAATGTTTACTTTTAGACTGCACATCGCAGTAATTAATTACTTAAGGTTCTTTTCTGTTGTTTTGATTTTTGTTTGTTGTCCTTTTTTTCGTCTGTCGATTTTTCAAAAGCTTTTTTTCGTTATGAATTTATATTTTGTAAGGTTTTTAATTGTTTGTTAGTTTTTAAGGCGGAGTTGGGGTTGTTTTTTTTACTTCACAATACTATTTTTCACTTTCCTACTCCTATACCTATAGCTCCCTCAGATACATGTTCACATGTATCTGACGTAGGAATAGGTATATGAGGTAGGAAAGTGAAAAATAATACAGTAACCATATTACCCTGCTTTCTCTTTCTATTAGGTGGTCCTATTACATTATTAATCGACGTTTCAGGGATTGGTCTACGCCCAAACCACTTCTCTTTGCCCATATTTACGCTCATTTAATTCGCCCGTCCTGTACTTAAGAGAATACAGTACGAAATTCCATTAAAAACTTTAAATAAAGATGCATCTTAGACGTAGACATTTAATTAATAATTTGGTTATTATTAGTAGTAGTATCGTAATCATCATCATTACTACTGCTGCTACTTTTACTACTAGTACTACTACTGCTACTATTACTACTCCTGCTACTACTACTACTATTACTATTACTACTACTGCTACTACTACTACTACTACTACTTACTACTACTACTACTATTACTACTACTACTTACTACTACTACTACTACTACTACTACTACTACTACTACTATTACTACTACTACTACTACTACTACTACTACTACTACTACTACTACTACTACTACTACTACTACTACTACTACTACTACTACTACTACTACTACTACTACTACTACTACTACTATTACTACTACTACTACTACTACTACTACTACTACTACTATTACTACTACTACTATTACTACTACTACTACTATTACTACTACTACTACTACTACTACTACTATTACTACTACTACTACTACTACTACTACTACTACTATTGCTGCTATTACTACGAAAATATAACAGATAACAATAATCTAGATAATATTAGTACAAGTTGGTTAACGAAGGCTTTTCAGCGCCTTAGCTCGGTTTTCTTGTGACTGTTCGTACTTATCAGGCCATCATTTTCTGTTATGGATTTTTTTTTTTCGTCTGTGACGGCATAACACTTAGGCCCTGAAGGTGCTACACACCATCTGCTGCGAAAAGTTGAATTAATTTACCTATTAGTAATAAGTTTCACTATGTTTTTGGTGGGGGGTTTTTTGGTGGGGGGGAGGTTAGTGGGTTTTTGGTTTCTTTTTTTTTGAATAACCTGTCTTTCTTGCTACTTTGCTCTCTTACTTTTTTTGTTTGCCTGGATGTTGGCGACAACAAAACATTCACCATTTGAAAACAAATTTTTTTCGGCAATTTTTTTTATGCAACCGTTGCAAATTTGTTTCGATTAACTAATTATTGTTTCGTCATGCACGGTGAGCTTTAGGTCACTTTTATCACCACAATAAAAAATTTAAAAGAAACGTTTCGTCAAAACGTTTACACACCAAAATACCGCTATCAATCAGGATACCAGAGCTTTGTAGCAGATAAGAGAGTTCGCATCAGGTGAACAGGTTTAAGCGTAGACTCTTTCTATTTCAACTCCTTCAAAGTAAGTCATAGACGATTCGTAAATAACATAGGGTAATGTAAAGACTTAATAGAATAGATAGCGAAGACTTCAGCTGGTCATTTAGACATAACCTTGGCAGACTATGAGCTAGTTAAGTCTCTTGTATGGCTAGACACCTTGTTAAATACGTCATAAATACGTCATAAGTACGTCATAAATCCCATGTTGTTGGTAAAAGATAGTTATTTTCTTGAAAGCGATCGCTTTCTTGGTTGGTTCAGCATTATTACCTCATACGCACAAGGTTCTGTCCGAAATACAACTTTGGTCAACTTCTTCTCATGATTTGAGAGAAATTGAGCTCGATGTTTCATATGAGTAGACTTAATTTTTGTTGTGAAAGACGGTGACATAATTATGGAGATAGTGCAGGTCAATGAACTGTGGCAAACTGATCAGCTTCGGCTTGGTGAAGTGAATAGATCTCTTTGGTTTTGAGGCTTGAAGAAAGCATCCAAGGTATTTAATTTAATAATCCGTTTCAAGATAAAACAAATGATGATTATTGTATTACCGGCTATTTTCCTACTAATCATAGTTTTTTTAATTGCAGCGATACTTGGGAGCAAAAAATTCTTGCCTTGACTTGATTGAGATTTTTTATCGACAATTTACGTCACGACCATTGTTTATGCTACGTCCCCATTTTGACATATGTTCTTCAAAGTTTACATTTAACTTGTATATATTTCATGGAACGGTAGTAATACTTATATTAGGCCCCCTGTTTATTCAATTAGCTTTGCATGTAGCATTTTTTTCCATTCCGCAGAATAGACATCACCTGACAATGGCACTGTCACGATTGTGTTAATGAATAATACATGCCTTGCTGGGTTTACGTGGAGAATATATTTACTAAGTTTAGGTATCACCTTACCCCGTAAATTGTATTACTGCATCATTAGGAAATTCCTTTACTCATACGCCAGAACACACTTTGTCCATTGATTTAATGTTAAATTCCAATTGAAAAGTGTTTAGATAAGATAAGCTTGATTACAACACTGTGACAGGGGGGTTGGGGGCCAGTTCCTTAAGATTTTTTTTCAAAAAAGAATTTTCCTGAAACGTGATAATATCGGATAAGCACTTGATCATTGCTGGGTGACATAAATAAAAATTACATATCTACACTGATTTTTAGTCAAATGTATATATGCTGGGGATAAAGCTAAGGATGAACGTCTGGTAAGTAAACTCATTTAGGACCAGAGAGTTGTTTCTTTTCAATAAATAGGTTATAGAAGGTCGGTACAAAAGACACTGCTATTATCTAACGGTTACTAAATACATTTACAACGCTTCGACTACTGCAGGGTCTGATGTGGAAACATACAGAGTTAAAATAGGAACCTTTAGATAACGATAATTACGAAATACAACAATATCCGAAAATCCCAAAGAAGGCAATTTGCACCCTTTTTTTGTACACAGGAGAAAGCAAACGTTTTATTGAAACAGGAATTTCAAAAGTGGATTATTAAGGTGATGTATATCTAGCAGTCTCATGTGGTGCACTGCATCTACTAATAGCCATATTCTAGACACGTAGGTAAGGTTTGCTGGAGTCGACAAAAGAGAACAATGCAACAAGGCAGTAGCCACATGCACACACATACACACACACACAAATATATCTTTATATAATACCTATTCTTTGTGGTAAGGACTGTGTACCAAAAGTGCCCCACGTCTGATTTTGGACAGAAATCTTGATCCAAACCTTCACCGTTTGGAAACAAATTAAGTTGAGAATTTTTTTCAGTGTTTTTCCAATTGTAATATTGGTAATCTGATCTGTATGAATTTGCGAATATAAGGAATATGCCGACAAATGGTACTGTGGGCAAAATTATAATTTCTAATTTATTGTCTGATCGTAACCCTGGAAAACAAAGTCAACTCCAATTACTACCACCACCCCACCCCACCCTGCACCGTGACTATAGAGCGGCTGGTGTAATTAATTGAAGTAGCCTTCGTTTGAAGATAAGAGGGTGAACCTTTTGGAAAACTAAAACGTCAACATGACGTTGGGTTGCGAGGCTAGAAGTTGCATGTTTGTTTCAGTTTTACAGGTAAAAAATTGAAGCATTTCTTTTACAACCCGATTGACTCATGCTAATTAACTTACATCTTTTTTTTTTTACAGAAATTTAAAAGATGTTCTAGAATTTTACCAATCGTATCCTAGACCTACTGCGTCCTTTACATGCCTACACCTTTTATTATCACACGTCTACTAGATAAAAGTGTTACTAGAGACAGCTCTACTGGCCATTCTTTTAATTTTTTTAATGCAGTGATAGGAACACTGGTGTTTTGGCCATGCCTGGTATGGTCAATATCTCGTTCGAATTGTTTTTGTTGTGTTTTTTGCAAAAAAATTTGTGATACCTCCTTTCCGGGACTTGATAAGAGAAAAAGAAGTTTCCCTGCGTGTTTATTAAAAGGGGTTGAGAGTACAAGACTAGATTAATGGCATCAGGCAATTCTTAGAGCAGACCGCATCTCGGCGACCATTCTTGTTGCGACTGTTTTTGCGGTTGATTAGAGTCTGCAAGACGGTTACCGGTTCGTTAGGTTGTCTTTGTTGATGATGTGTTAATTATGAGAATTTTGTGCAACGCATTTCTAAGTCATCACTGGTTTAGTTGGGTTAAGTCTAGCTTTTGGTTAAGATAGAAATCTCTGGTCAGATGATGTTACCTGCTAAAACTGGTTGACGAAGTCGTATCAGTTAATAAAATGATTTGCTTGCATCCACACCATGACTTTATTTATTTGCACAACAAACTCCAGTCGTATCAGGTTGCACCTCTCCAGTTGTTGGACTCAAGGTAACCACGTAGAGATCGGTTGATTGGGCCAACGACTTTGTGATATAAACCCGGTTGAGAATCTTACTATTTTTTGTGCTCCTGCAAACCTGTCGCTGTACAATCGGTTAATATTTTAGTAAAACGTTGTAAATTGGTTATTTTTCCTGGTCTCCTATCATTTCTGTTATAAGTAATAATATTTCTTTAGTGATGTACGTGTGTACGTAAAGTAGTTCATTCAAGGTTGAACATAGTCTGTGTAGTCCTTGAGCCATTATTTACACCCAACGTAAACGAGGTGAAAATAATGTGAAAATCCTATGTCGAGGTTGGGCGGGAAGTTGCTCTGTTATCATTAATAAAATGATCAGCTGATTTTACTAATTGATCGAATATTGAATCAAAAGTATCTTAAAATTCAATTGAAGACATTTCAAGGGCTAATTATAAACCACTTCAGCCACAGCTACACTGAAATTATGTCATCGTCAAAATTGGATAAAATAATAGGAAACGAATTGTAAATAGCACATTAATCTGGCATTGTAATGAACACAATTTCTCTGCTTTAGTGATTGACAAAGAATATCAAGGTGTCGAATCGATAGTATGTACAGTACTGGAAATAATTAATGGCTCTGTCACTTCTCAGTTTTTGTTGCGTTACGTCACTGCGTGTCAGCCGGTCTTATCTGCTTTCTTATCACCTTCTTCCTTACTTTAACTTGCCAACTTGACCTCTTTTATTCTTCCTTCCGCCTCCCCGCCCTTTTCTTTTTCCTTTCCCCCTTTCCCCCTCTTCCATCATTTCCCCGGATATCCTGTTCTTTAAACAGTCTTTCCTTCCCCTCTCTTTTCCCCATTTCCCTCTGTTCTTTCTCCTCCCTTTCCCCTCTACCATTTTCCTTTCTCTTCCCCTTTTCCCTTTTCCCTTTCTCTGTTCCATCTTCCCCTTTTCCCTCTCCCCCTTTTCCTTCTTCCCCTTTTCTTCTACCCCTTTTCGTTCTTCCCCTTTTCCTTCTTCCCCTTTTCCTTCTTCCCCTTTTCCTTCTTCCCCTTTTCCCTCTTTCCCTTTTCCCCTTTTTTTCCTTTTCCCTCTTCCCATTTTCCCTCTTCCCTTCCTCTTTAAATTTCTTATTCCCTATCTCTCACTCCTTGCTTTTTTTGTCTGTTATTCCTTTCAGCCTCCACTCTTCTTGACCTGACTTTCTCATTTGACTGGCCTTCCTTGAAACACTGCTGGTAAAAGGCTGCCTACCCCAGGATATGGTTTAATACAAAAATTGCCATGCAACATTGCTGTATCACCAATGCTCTTTTTCCAATACCTTTACGTCCATACAGCAGCTCTTGTGTTATACAGAGCTACAGGCAAAACACAATTTATTCTTATACATTACAAACCACTTGATATACCAAAAGCAAGGAACCTTTTTTCCGTTTGATTTATTAGATGCAATTTTTACCCAAGGAATATTTTGTCTCCTGTTACGCTGTGAGTTGCACGGACTAAAAGAAGAGAAATGTATTGATGGTTTGCTGTAAAAACATCCTGTCGCCCGAACCGAAACATTACTGACGTCAAACCAGTCGCTAAATCTTTATGCGTAACATGAAATGTTTATTTATTTCACGGTTTATAATTTGCTGCGTTTGAAGGTGTAGCGTTAGCGTGATTGCAGTTAGTCTGGAAAATAACCTGTTCGCGATGTGAACAATTCATACCAAATACTCTATTTAGCGTGGTCTTGAACTTGTTAGTTTTGAAATAAAAAAGCTTTTTTGAATTTACAGTGAAGAAGGAACCGGGAGAAATTCACTGAAGTAAACTCGTCGTTTAGAAAACTAGATTTGACTGTCATTCTTAAGCAGGGCGTTTTGTTAAGACGACAATTAGAATATTTCACATTGAAAAAGTGTGTTTTCCATTGTGCCAACCACACCTGGGGCTTGGAATTCGTTGTTGACACTTTGAGCAAGAGGTTGATACGTTGGTGAACTTCTCAATTCATTTGTAAGGTAGAAGATTTTTAATGATGATCTTAGTAGTGGGTTAGTAAGTATTGGACGTCAAATCGTAGAATTATATTGGTAAGATAGCGAGTATTGCAAGATGTTTGTAGAACGTTGGTAATATATATATGATGTTTAAAGGACATCACAATAGTACGTTTTCACTAATTGATTTTAAAGAGGTTTGATTAATTTATTTCAAGATAAGGATTTTGGTTAATCATTTCGAACAGTGTGGTGAGGTTTAGCTGAGTATGCAAGTCGGAAAAGAAAAGCTTTATCGGTAGTAATAGATATATTGAAATATAACCGGGCATTTTTAGAGAAAACCTGCTCAATTATGTACTTAACTTTTTGCCGTAAAAGCCCGTCCTTGCTTTTCGGAATAAGAAAAGGTCCTAACGTCAATCCATTTGTTGCCTTGTTATCACCACGCACGTTTGCTATGAGATTCCGCATATTTTTGTGTTTGCTATCATTTGTTGCGTGTCGGATGCTTCACTGGTCCAGACTTCACTTCTACCCCTTCACATTGTTTTAAATCAATCACATCTGCCTCCCAATGATGCTTTTGATCCTGTCATCTCTGGTCCTACATTAGGCGCACGTAGATGAACTTACTCGTAAAATAATACACAGCAAATGCAGAGTTGTCCACAAATCTTCTTCTTTTCCTTCGGTCTTCTTCTAACGTCAAGTTTCGTCGGTCGCTTGGCGTTTCTTCTACCACATGCTCCTATTGCTTGCATCGTACTCAGCGCCAACTGTTTTCATAGCAATCTGTACTCTGTCTCTCCATCTCAACTTTTGGCGCCCTCTTCTTCTTTTTCCAACTACCTGCTGATGGTACAGTTGCTTCACAATACTTTCCTCCTCTCTTCTCATTAAGTGTCCAAACCAGCGGAGTCTAGCCTAGAGTTGTCTGCAAATGCTGCTTCCCAAAACGTTCCGAATGTTCTTTATACGAACTTCTTTGAATAAATTCATACTCAACCGGGATTTTATTTAAATCACCGGTTTCTGATTATTGAGTGTGCAAAAACGGAGTATCGCGCGTTAACCCGCAGGTTTTAACTCATTACAAGGCAGAGAACGGTTTTCTTTTGTTGTATTTGAAAGAAGCATGACAAAGCATTGGTTTGACAGTATTTGCCACGTTGCAAAGTAAAATCATTCAAGCAACGTTAAGGTTTTTGTGATATCGCAATTAAAATCGTGTTTACTTTGGTTGAAACATTTTTTTGATGTCACTGAACTTGAACAAGACCGTTCAAATATGAGAAAATACAAGTCAACCAATATTCTCAGCTAAATAAAGAGAGGATTGAAGACATCTCGCCACTTTTTGTAATTGGATGTCTGAAACAATTTAAGACCGTATCCAATTTCTCTCTTGCCTACAAAAAAGGAGACGGTCAATGTTCAATGTGAACAGCCTGCTAATGCTTTCTAAGCGGAGGACATAACTCTACTTATTACATTCGGGAATTTTCAGCGGATTTGCGGTTTAACCGTAGATAATGCGGCACAAGAGAAGCACAATCAACAATTCAGTGGACAAACATTTCGACTGTTTTATATTAACTGTTGTAGCTCACTAGTAAGTCCCAGTCGCTTGATATGGCAGACAAACTACAAAATTTGTGCCACGCAAGACTTCCTTTGCCTACTGTAAAAATTTGTCTGACTGACCAAATCATCTAAATTTCCAACTATTGTCAAACATGTGTCCCTAAAATGTGTTTTGTATACCTCGTAAGTGCCCAGGCTGGCCTTGATTTCCACCAAATTCGGAAACAACGTTACCAGTTTCCGGATACTACCATGTTACTACTACCTAAATCATCATACCGGAAAAAATTTCTTCATCTACAATAAACGTGTTGCCGGTTATCCTAACAATTTTTTATTTCAGTGAAACGTTTCACAATTTTCCAAATTTTTTTGAACAAGTTTCTTATCTAAAAAATCAGGTCTATTTTGCGTATTACTTGCATTAAATGATGTAATAAAAGATCTGATCACTCCCAAGTTTCAAATTAGTTAAAAAACAAGGTTGGAGATCAATCCAATAGATGAAAAACGATAATTTAAAAGGATGACTCTTAAGGTTGGATAAAGGTTCTGGAAGGAAGACGAAGTAGCTTGCAATGGTTAAAAAAAAAGGTCGTGATGAAAAGGCCTTCTTATTATTAATAATAAATGCTAAATTCTTTACCATTAAAATGCTCTTTACCTTTCTTATCTTATTTATTTTTGTATTGTTTTTGTGTTTGCATAGTTCTTCGTCTGTGGACTAGTCCTCGCCTTCGGCATGTTATCAACATTTGCAGTTCTTTTCACTTTTCGAATCTTTATTGATTTTGTATCGTGTTTTGTCTACGTGTACGTCTTCGTCCGAGGAAGATCTTGTTTCTTTTTCTTATTTTTGTAATGTTATTTAAAAAACTCATCACCTTGGTCCTTTTACTTACTTTTTTATTATTTTTATCCCTTGTTTTAGTGTTCCTGTTTTTGAATTATCTTTTCCTTTGTAAAGTTCTTTAACTTTGCAAAGCTTCTAATCATTGTCATCTCAGTTACTCTCGTATTGTTTCCCTATTTTTTATAGTCCTCCGTCCTCTGTCGAATCATTTCTGCATCGCAATTTTGTTCACCTTTGTAACGCTGTTTACTTTGGTCATCCTAATTACTTTCGTATTGTTTCTCGTGTTCGTATACTTCTTTGTCTTTAGAGCGACGTTTACTTTCGTATTGCTCTTTAGCTTTCCAGCACTCCTTCCCTTTGTCATCTTACTTCCTTCCGTACTGTGTCTCGTGTTCGCATTCGTCTTCGCCTTTAGACCGACTTCTTTGTAATTTACTTTGTAATCTTACTTTATTTCGTATTTTTTCTATTGTTCGTATAGCTCCTCGTCTTTAAACCGATCTTTACCGTCGTATTGCTCTTCATCTTTGCAGCACTAATTCCCTTTGTCATGTTACTTCCTTCCGATTTGTGTCTTGTATTCGTATTCTTCTTCGTCGTTAGAGCGACCTTTGCCTTCTTAATGTTCTTTTACCTTTGCAACTCTCTTCCCATTGGTCATCTTACTTCATTTGGTATTGTCTCTCGTGTTCCGATAGTTTTTCTTGTTCAGAGCGCTTTTTACACTTCTATCGCTCTTTACCTTTGGACCGCTCTTTTTTTTGCATCTCATTTGCTTTCGTATTGTCTGTCATGTTGGTAACATTATTATAGTTTAGAGGGATCTTTACCTTCCGTATGGTGTCTCGTGTTTGTATTCTACTTCGTCTTTAGAGCGACCTTTGCTTTCGTACTCCTCTTTACTTTTGCAATTCTCTTCTTTTTAATCATCTTAGTTCCTTCCGTATGGTGTCTCGGGTTTTGTATTCTATTTCGTCTTCAGAGCGACCTTTGCTTGCGTATTCCTCTTTACTTTTGCAATTCTCTTCCTTTTAAAGTCTTACTTTCTTCCGTATGGTGTCTCGTGTTTGCATTCTATTTTGTCTTTAGAGCGACCTTTGCTTTCGCATTGCTCTTTACCTTTACAGCGCTCTTCCCCTTAGTCACCTTATTTACTTTCGTATTGTTTTTCGTGTTCTTCTTCTTCTTTATCTTTGGAGCAACCTTTGCCTTCGTATCGCATTTTACCTTTGCAGCGCTCTTCCCCTTAGTCATCTTACTTACTTTCATATTGTTTCTCTTGTTCGTATTCTTCTTCGTCTTTAGAGCGATTTTTACTTTCGTATCCCTGTTTACCATTGCAGCATTTTCCCCCATAGTCATCTTACTTCATTTGGTTTGTTTAAGGCCACAGGGGAGTACAAAGTATAAAGTACAAAAATTATGTTGATAAAAAAATACCAGATCACACTGAAACAATGTGATATGAGCGTGCAAATAACCAAAAGTATATAATTGAGAAAATTGTGTAGTAAACATCAAAATCTCAAAAAGTAACAAGAGGAATTTGGAAAAAAACAAAAACAAACAAACCAAATTCGACCAAAGAAAAATGTTTCAAATGTTGGACCAAAGCCGATCATTGATATGTTGATTGGAACCGATTATGCTGATTTGCATTGTGCTGAACAGGAGATCACAGGAGCTCCAGGAGAACCAATTGATAGACGAACACCACTTGGATGGACGTGCATTGGCGGTGCCGATGGACCCACATTCATGCACTTTGTGATAACCCAGAGAATCGACATGGATCTTGATGAAGTCAACACCACAATCAAGAAGCTGTGGACGACTGAAGATGAAGAGGAATTCCAACAAGGAGAAAAGCTGACACCACAAGAACAAGAAACGATGGAGATTGTGACGAATTCATTGAAGTATGAAAATAGAAGATATGAACTTAAGCTACCATGGAAGAGGAATGTATGTTTGGATGACAATTAGTCCATGACGTTAATCAGACTTCAGCAAACCGGGAAGAAGTCACTTAAAAATAGCGAGCTTGCAACTGGATACGCTTCACTTCTACGTGAATACGAAAAGAAGGGTTACATCGAAGAAGTAACGGATGGTGACATCACCAGCAGTTCGTGGTATCTCCGGCATTTTCCAGTCGTTCGTGCTGACAAAGAAACTACAAGGAAGCGCATAGTCTTTGATGGAGCTAAGAAGTTCAATAGAAAGTTCTTGAACGATGCAATTTACCAAGGACTAAAGCTACAACAAGATCTCGTAAAAGTAATTTTACGATTCCTAAAATCTCCCGTTACATTGGTGTGTGACATAGCAGAAATGTATTTGCAAATCGGAGTCCATCCTGATGATCCGGATGTATCAAAGGCATCCATGGAGAGACCTCGATCAATCTGCAAAACCAAAGGTCTACCAATTCAGGAGAATGGTGTTTGGTTTGAATTCATCACCGTTTGAAGCGCAGTTCGTTTGCAAGAACACCCAAGGAGACACCAAGAATCCTACCCGATGTCAGCAGAGTCAATCCTGACGTCAACTCACATGGGTGACACAATGGATTCGGTAGCTGATGATAACGAAGGGATACAGCTCCATAGTGAATTGTCGGAAGTGTCGAGTTTGGCAGGAATGTATGCACGAAAATGGCTATCCAACTCAACTGACGTCCCCGAATCCGATAGAGCAACTAAAATTTGGATGCCGGAGAGTTACCGTCAGTCACAACTCTTGGAATTGTTTGGAATGCAAAAGAAGATGAGTTCACCAGATGTCAACGAAACGAACATGAAACGTTCACTTTTGAGACAGATGGCGACGTTGATTTGATCCACTTGGCTTCATATCACCGTTTGTAATCCGTATTAAAATGTTGTTACAGGAATTGTGGACATATGGCTTGTATTGGGATGGCGTAATACCCAAAGAATGTAATGACCAAGTGAGCAGACGGTTTACGGAGCTTGCAGATCTTCCGAAGATTAAAGTCAAACGTTGTATCCGATCAAATGCAGTCGTGACATAGATAGAACTACATGTATTCACAGATGCATCAGCTGAAGTGTATGGTGCTGTTGCATATCAAAGATCTACGTATGAAGACGGAGAGGTCCCGACCTAGCTGATTATGTCAAGAGTAAGTCCTCTGGAGTCAACAAGTATCCTTCGTTTGGAGCTGATGGCTGCAGCACTTGGATTAAAGTTAGCTGAAAAGATCAACGAAGCTTTGGATATGAGTGTAGCAGAAACGACCTTTTAGAGTGATAGCATGAACGTCTTGTGGTGGATCAGAAACCAAAGCAGGAAGCTGAAACCATTTGTAGCAAATCGAGTTGGTCTGATTCAATCATGCACTTCGCCTGACCAGTGGAGATACGTGCCAAAAAAGGTTATCCCTGGTGTAAACAAGAAATAATGCTATTGATGTGGAAAGATACTCCAGCTGGAACAGATTGGTTGCTGTCGTTGCTTGGATAAGGAGATTCGTTCACAGCTGCCGTGTTGAATCCGAGTTACGACTCAAGAAAGAATTGCAAGTTGGCGAAATCAACGAATCAAAACGTATGCTGATTATTAAAGTGCAAGGAGAAAGTTTTCCAGTTGAGCATTAATGTCTATGAAAGAAACAATCAAGCCCTATATCAAGCAAGATTGTGTCATTGTTACCATTCTTGGACGAAGAAGAAGTTTCAAGAGCAAATGGTCGATTGCAGAATGCAGAATACTTAACGAACGATGTCAAGTACCCTGTTACTTTACCACGATATCACTTCATCACGAAGCTGGTAGTCAAGCAAGAGCATGAAGATGAACAATACTTACTGGGTACGAACCATCTAATGTCCAAGTTACCAGAGAGGTCTTGGATCCCTCGAGCAAGAGAATTGATACGTCACGTAGAAAGTGAATGCTTCATATGCAAGAGACCCAAAGTAGAATTGTCACAGCAAGTTATGGCACCATTACCAAAAAATGCGTCTGCAAACAGTCTTCATTGTCTTCTCGAGAATCGGCACAGACTACGCTGGACCGTTTATTACAATTCAAGGAAGAGGAAGAAAACGTACAAAATGATACTTGTGCTTGTTTACGTGTTAGCTATCCCGAGCCGTTCATTTGGAGTTGGCTTACAGTATGGATAGCGATTCATTCTTAAATGCGTTTTACAGAATGACGAATCGCAGAGGAGTTCCACAAGACGTTTTGTCAGAAAACGGTACCGATTTCGTTGCTGGCAACAACGAATTGAACGAATTAGTTGCACAATTAGATCAAGAGAAGATAACAAAGAGTACAGCTAACAAAGGAATCAAGTGGCATTTCAACGCACCTTATGGTCCTCATCTCGAAGGAGGTTTTGAAACAATGGTGAAAGCTGCTAAAAGAGCGATTCATGGAATATTGGAATATTGCAGACATTACCGATGGAGAGTTACATAGTGCCTTTACAGGAGCATAAAGTCTGTTGAATTCGAGACCATTAACTTATCAAAGTGATGACATCAGAGACGACATCCCTATCACACCGAATCAGCTACTGATTGGAAAGGCCGGTGAGAGATCTACACCTGTCTCATCAGCAGATATCGAACCGTTTAATCGGAAGAGGAGATGGTGTCATGTACACGAACTTGTAAATCATATTTGGAAGAGACGGATGCGCAAATAGTTTCCAACGTTGAATAAGCGATCGAAGTGGACGAAAAAAAGAGAAGATCGATTTGAAAGAAAATGACTTTCTCCTCGTTATCTCGCCGGATACGCCTCGTGGTCAATGGCCTTTGGGAAAGGTTACAAGTGTACGATTCGGACAAGATGGTCACGTTAGAGTTGCAACTGTATAGATTGGCGATAAAGAATACATTCGACCGACATCGAGATTTTGCCTCCTCAACGTAAATTGAATTTACTTTAGTACATCAAAGAGGGGGAAAATAGACAGAAGAGATGTTTTGATATGTACATTGACATGAAATGATGGACAAAATATTTTTTCATATAGTGACGTCAAACGAAGTAATTCGAACTGTGCTTGAACACATTCCAGCTCGATTTAGATAGGAACGTGTGTTGTTTGGAATGTGGTTGAGAACACGACGAATGTCTATATAAGGTAGCATTAGAGCGTATAATCTATTGTTCTACAACTAGATTTTCTAGTCAAATTACAGTATATATAAATGAGTAGTCATAATTTGGGACCCGACGTCTTTAGAATTAGAACGATATCATGATTAGAATTTGAAGAATCTCTGTGTGTGTGTGTGTCTCTCTCTCTGTCTGTCTCTGTGTTTCTGTCTCTCTCTGTCTCTCTCTGTGTGTGTGTGTGTGTGTGTGTGTGTCTGTCCCTCTCTCTCTCTCTCTCTCTCTCTCTCTCTGTCTCAAAAAAGAGAAAAAACTATATATATATATATATATATATATATATATGTAGATATATATGTATGAATTTGGACTACCATCAACAGTCTTTCTTTTATCGTTATACATTTTACACAACAGGTTAATTACAGTTAGACACAGACATTATTAAGTGTAATATCAAATTTACTTGCGGCATTTACCATTGTTTTTTGCTGAAAGCAAGAAAATTAAACAAACAATATATATACATCTATTCGAGGAAATATTGGTTTATTAAAATACAAAATTAAAGTGAAATTGTGATTTGTTTTTCCAGTCGGGTATATTTTTAACAGAGAATTCTTAAAACGAGCATTTGAATTCTATTTCATAGAACTCTTTCCTCTTTGGTGTAATATATTAACAAATGCCACAATTTTGTTTTGGTAATTAATATTAATAAAGAATGGGTTTAATTCATTACTTCGGTGTATTTACTACACAAAGAGAACGACGTATGATGAATTTCGTGTTTTTTTATACTACGTGATTTATATAAATCCAGTGGTATTAATGCTATCAAAGATTAAAGTTTTGGATTTTTAGTAATAAAATAAAGTCAATGTTTTAGCGATCACTATATCTGAAGCATAAAATAACTTATGGTATTGACATAAAAGTTCCAATACGAAACAAAATAGAATTTAATTCCTTTGAAAAAGTGAGATTGTTATTATATTTTTAATTCCAACATAATGTTTAATATCAAAGGTTAAATCCGGGACTTCGTATCTTTTACCCAATAGCTTAATTGTTAATGTAATCATTATCATCCTAGTATATTACCTAAAGGCCCGTATCAAAGTAGCTAGCTTTATGTAGAGAATGACTCCATATCTTAAAAATTCTGAACTTTGTGGACTTAGAGGAAACCATAGATGTAAGAGCTTTATCATGTCATGAGTCATAAGCTTTTTCTGAGCTGCGTTTCGAGAGATACTTCTCCCATCGTCAGGCTCCAAGACTGAAGAATATCATCTTCATATGTTTCTCTAATACTCTTTAACTTTCTGAACTTTATGGCCTCAG
>RDPX01000008.1:1988719-2007828 GCA_003991215.1 Morbakka virulenta | reverse complement strand
AAAAGCTTTATCATGTCATGAGTCGTAAGCTTTTTCTGAGCTACGTTTCGAGAGATACTTCTTCTATCGTCAGGCTCCAAGACTGAAGAATATCATCTCCATATGTTTCTCTAATAATCTTGAAAATTCTGAACTTTATGGACTCAGACGAAGCCATAGATGTAAGAGCTTTATCATGTCATGAGTCATAAGCTTTTTCTGAGCTACGTTTCGAGAGATACTTCTCCTATCGTCAGGCTCCAAGACTAAAGAATATCATCTCCATATGTTTCTCTAATAATCTTGAAAATTCTGAACTTTATGGACTCAGAGGAAGCCATAGATGTAAGAGCTTTATCATGTCATGAGTCGTAAGCTTTTGCCGACCTACGTTTCGAGAGATACTTCTCCCATCATCCGGCTCTCGATGAGAAAAGTATGTCGCAGAGCCTGACGATTGGAAAAGTATCTTTCGAAACGTAGGTCGGCAAAAGCTTACGACTCATGACATGATAAAGCTCTTACATCAATGACTCCATATGTTCACTTCTTGTCATAGATATGTATTTTACAGCCAGAGTGAACGAGAATTTGTGGTAATAATATGCCAATGATATAGTAAATAGTTAAATTCATTGGCTTTAGCAGATTGTGAATTTGCTTCTTTATTTTTACTTTCTAAACCAGATAAAAAAAGGTAATAGAAATAGATACTGTAAGATCAATTAAAAGCCTTGGGCGTTTATTTCCAAATTGTTATTTTATCCTGAGTGTTTATTCGAATATGGTTGTTTATTTACAAGATCCAATTTTCGAACCAAATACAACTTTTCCAGTAGATGTACAATGCCAGAAATGAAGAATATAACTATTAAATGTCTACATATTCATCCGCTTTGTCTTTATCGAGGTAATTGAAGAAATTAGACGCTTCCTTCATAACTTCTTCGGCAACTGTGGATAAAGGCTTCATATCATCAGATTCCTCGGTCTCGATTACTTTCAGCAAAAGTTTTGGCC
This sequence comes from Morbakka virulenta, assembly GCA_003991215.1. NCBI lineage: Eukaryota > Metazoa > Cnidaria > Cubozoa > Carybdeida > Carukiidae > Morbakka > Morbakka virulenta. The sequence continues at coordinate 2,006,829 of RDPX01000008.1, read as the reverse complement.
TTTCCCGCCCGGCGGCACAAGTTGGATTTCTCCTTCAAGCAATAAATTTAGCAATCATCTGAGACTTGAGTTAAAAAGTTGAGAGCACAAGCTTTAAACGACCTATGGATTATATCCTTTGACATCTGTGACTAGTGAGTATAAACTCCATTAGACCATCATTTTTCTCGGAGCAGCTTTGATATTGCCGGCTTCAGTAAATTCATGAACACCTTCTGCTAGCCATTGGTTATACTTTTCAGTGATGTGGGCTTTGAAATATTTGTTCCTGCTAACATCAGTTGGTTAAATGTGCTTTGTGCAACCAGCCGAAATGATAATCGTATGTACTTTAGCAGAATTCAAAGCCTCGTTTAGTATTTCCAACCTATGGCATTGGAATGAGGCCCATACCAGCAACCGTTTTCCAAACCCAAATGAATCATGGACTTTTCTTACCAAATTAATAGTAAGGTCATTATTCATCCATCCATTCATTAGTCGAAGAAGCAATGAAATATCAACCTTTCAATTCTTGGTTCAACTAATTCATGTTTCACTCCTTTGAACACGGTTATTGGTTCCAATATTCTACCATCTGCAAAAGCCGTCATATAGACTGTGACACGGAGTTTTTCATGTCCTGTTGACTTCATTGTCATTGTTTTGGCTGCACTTACGCTTGTGTCGGACACCATGTCAACCCATACTGCTGTTTCGTCCATTGTTATAATAGCTGTTAATTGTTAATTATTGCTATTATTGCTATTGTTAAATGTTAGAATTGTTATAACAGCCTTATAGTCATGCTGTTTTTGAATTCTTCTAAATCTAATTGGTCGTGCTTAGAAACTTTAGTTTTTCGACATAGCGGTAACCAAAGCCTATTCATGGCATAACATAGTCACCTATGCTTGCAAGAAAGGGATATTTGCACTCACCACTTTCCTTACACTACTCATTGTATATTAGCCTTGGTCATAATTAATTTTCTTGATACCCGTAAATCTTTGGATCGCAGCTTATCCATTCGAGCAAATTCTCCTCAAGGATAGTTTTGAATGGCTTTCTCCCGCCATTTTCCAATCGTTTTCGTTTTAAGGCCTTGATGCTTGTTCCTCGGTTAGTCAGTTGACTATTGTTGGTCAGTTATATATTCGCTTTTTATCGACCTGAAACGTTTGACCAACAGATCAAATGCTCTTTGCTTCTGCAAAATCCACAACTTTTAGTTTGAAAGTGATATTGAATTCATTTCTTCCTTTGCCTTTGTTAGAGGAAGATTTTACTGTGTCGTCTATTTTAACAACGATCTCTCACACAAGGGTTTTCATAGCCACAAAAACAAAATAATCGATATTTGATAATATTGCATTAGATTTTCTTCGAATGACATCTTCATACATTGTGATAGCAAATGTGAAAAGTTTAAAATGTTTAATCATGTCTAATTTTATCTGGTGTTGTCAAAATACGAAAAAAGGACAGAGATAAGTGGCCAGGGGAAGTTGGTCATGATCCAATCGAACTGTCGAAATAATTATCCCAATTTAGTGGGTCTGACGCAAATAATTGATATCCAAGTGAATGGTAAAAGATATAGAAAGATTGGACTTGTTGTCCCCATAAATACCTTTGTTATTAAAAAAAAGTTAAAATTTCCCAAATTCTGTTGGAAAGACTCCAAAGCAAGAAGGTAATGAATCGGCAGTTCAAACTCTTTATTGTATCAAAAATGATCGAAAAATATCCATGTTTCAAGACTAATTAGCGTCATTTATTTCGAATGAAGACATCCTCAACTAAGCCAAGACTAACTCAAGAGTGACAAACAGAAAGGACTTTAAAGTCCAAGTGATTTACTTCACTTCACTTAGGGTGCCTTCCTCGCGACGAGGGTTGGCTGACAGTATGTCCCACCTACTCCGGTCTTGTGCGGCGTGGAAGATGCTTGTTCCTCCGCAAGCAGTATATCTCGTAATATTATCGGTCCATTTGTAGCGGGTCTACCTCTGGGTTTCGTACCAGCATTCTGCCAAGATATCCTTTTGCAGTGAAATGTACCTTGCTGTGTGTCCAAAAGAAAATGCCTTGGGGGAATTAATATTCTCTGACAATAGCCTCTCTGTTCCAGCAACTTGTAATACTTCTTCGTTTGTCCGATGTTTTGTGTAACTAATATTGAACATCCATTGTTAAAGCCACATCTCTCTCCAGCGCTTCAATCTTTTGAATCGTTGCCTTGTTAAGAATCCACAACTCTGATTCGTGTAAGAAGGTTGACCAGAGGTAGCATTTTATCATTCTGTATCTGAGCTTCCTGTCGATTTGACGACTGCTGAGTAATTGTCTTGTTTTCAGAAGGCTGATTTGACAATTGCTTTTCTCTTCCTGACTTCTGTATCACCCCTGCCATCATTGGTAATTAGAAAGCTTTAGTAAATAAACTCATTTACATTGCCGATGCTTCTATCCCCAACTTTTTAATTTATTACTGGATGTCTCTGGTCACGAAATATCACCATACACTTGGTTTTTGCCCCATTGATGCGAAGTCCTTTTGTCTCCCGACTTCTGTTATTTATGTCTAACGTTCCTTGTAGGTTGGCATCGCTGTCGGCCAGTAGCACTGTGTCCTCTAGATAACGAATACTATTTACATTCCTTACACCAATAACTATTCCTCTGGCATCATCAATAGGTCTTAGAAAAATCTTTAAATATAAGCCAAACAGACAAGGAGAGAGTATACATCCTTGTTGGATACCATTTTTGGTTCAGTTCCATTCCGATAGCTTACCGCCAACACGCATTGCTGCTTCTTGATCCCGGTACAGATTTCAAATGATGCGTATGTCTTTGCCTTCAACGACTACATCCACAAGCATTTGTATGAGATCTTCGTGCCAGAGGTTATCAATTGCTTTCTCGTAATCGATAAAACACAAGTAGATGTCTTGTTCGACTTCCGTTGCCCGTTCAACAATGATGCAAAGGTTGAAAATTGCTTCTCTAGTTCCTTTACCCCTTCTGAAAACATACTGTTGTTCATCAATCTGTTGATCTATTTTCCTTTCTATGCGACGGTAAATGATGCTCAGATTCACTTTCATGACGTGGCTCATTACACTGATGGTCCTATGATCTTTACACTCGACAGCTCTAGGTTTTTTCGGCAAGGCTATGAAAGTTGAACACTTCATATCGCTTAGTATGATTCTGGAATTATGAAGTAGATTGTACAACTCAGTCAGTTTTCTCAATCCTATTTCGCCTGATGCTGCTAGCAATTCCGCCAATATCTCATCGGGTTCCATGGCTTTTCCTTTTCCAGGTTTCTTTAAAGCCTATTCGACCTCCGTCATTAGCATCGGTTCCACTTCCAGTGGTTCTGCTATGTGTGGTCTGTTATCATTTCTATCACCTGTGAACAACTCCTCAATGTACTCGGCCCATCTGGCTACTACATCATCTAGATCGAATGGTATGTTGCCTTGGCTATCCTTAGTTATCCCTGTTCCCAATTTCCTGGTTTGTCCATCTACTTGTTTTACTTTTGAGTACATTTTTTTGTAGTTATGTAACTTCTCCAACTCTTTGGTTTCTGTGCAACGACTATTTATACACTCTTGTTTTGCCTCGATACACTATCGCTTGACCTCCTTGTCTATTCTCCTGTACTCCACTTGATTTCATTTTTCACCCGCTTTCTGTCTTTCGCCAGGTCTAGAATTTCATCTAACATCCACTCCTACGTTTTCTCTAATTTTTCTCAGAAATGACTGCTTTGGTTGCTTCTTGTATACAAGTTTTTGGTGTTCCATGTTTGTTTGACAGCATCAGCTTAGTCCTGGGACTGGGATTCTTTAAGATCCGCTGACAAAATTTGAAACTGGTTTGTCACTTAAACTGCATAGTGCTCCTACAGTTGTTTGTCCCTTGACGCACTGATCTCGTAATCTCCTTTTTCCTTTATCTCTCCACTTTTTTAGCTTGATCTGTAGTGCTGCAGCCACTGGGTTGTGGCCTGAGTTAAAGTCTTCAGCAGGATAAGTTTTTACCTGTCTGATCCTAAGTTTGAACCTGCTTCTGGTCAGGATGTAAGCTATCTGAATTCTGCAAACATCACCGAGATTTTTCCACGTATATAGTCTGTGTGCTGGGCGGGTGAAGTTTTACTAACGATCAAGTTGGTAACTTTACAAAATTCAATGAGGCGCGTACCTCGCTTTTTTCTTGTACCCAAGCCATTACACCTGACTATATGATCTTCTCTTATTGGCCCTATTTTGGCGTTGAAGTCGCCCATAACTATAAGAATCGCATCAGATCTTACTTACCCTATTTCTAGCTGAATTTGGTCGTAGAACTGTTCAACTTCTTTATTGGTAAGATCTGCGGTGGGTCCATATACCTTCAGAATACTCAACTTGAATGGCTCGGCATTTAGATTTACTAACATGGTTCTATCATCACAGGCAAGAAACCCTTTAGACACTTAGACACCCATGACGCCAGAAACTTGCCTACTCCGTGAACATAATTGTCACCTCCGGATAGATACTGCCTTCATTTCTTGCTCAATATTGTGGAGTTTTTCTGAGAGTACATGACCCTAACGTTTCATATCGCTAGGTTCAGATTCTACCGTCTAGCTTCCAGTCTAGGTGGATATGAGTCTACAGTTCTTGAAAAGTTTCCTAAAAATTAATCATTATAATAGACCTACTATCTGACCTTGAACTTTCTTCCCTGTGAACATTTTTACTGGTGTTTGTAGCAGGGGTCCCAGCTTCATCCAACTGGCTAGTTTGACTTGGTGTACTCATTTCATGGTTGTCTTGGAAGTTATGTGGTGGGGTTTCCATGTCCCTTCCAGGGTGGATCGCCACTCACTATCATACACCTAGTTTGTGCCTTAAAGTGTTCCACAACACAATGTCTGAAGCCAAATTCACAAAGTTTGCAACTGCAACAGGTGTATTGGTACTACCTTTTTATGCTAACCCATATACTCTACTTAAAGAATCAATTAAAATATTTAACCATCAAATCTAGTTCCTGTTTTATAGGAATGACTGTGCTATAACTCGTGCAATTCTAGTTGTAAGTGATTAGACATAATGTATTGGATATTATTACTGCTGACACTGGAGCAAGAATAAATACTTGTGAAACTACACAAGCCAAAATGTGGGAATTACTTCCCAAAATGTTCCATTCCAAGAAGAAGTTAAAGCATTATAACAGCCAGCTCATAGCCGCTCATGGAGAAGTAAGATGTTCAGTATGTTTGGCTCGAGCTCGCTGGCTATCATATTGCATATCATATAAGTTTTTTTGTGACCAGTTCCAGATGGACAGGCTGCATTACCATTCGGTATCACCTAATGTAACCCACTTGATGATTTTCAAACTTTATTGATGATCGAAATGGAATGCATGGAAGACCTCCAGAAATTTTTACAAAATTATTTTCCAAGCTAATATCCAATTGTTCATGCATAATAAGTTGACTGTAGGGTTGAAGCCTGCACAAAAAGAAATGAATCCTGCTCTCAGACCTATATTTACTCACATAAAGTATACACATCTGATACATGATGAGGCAGTAGTTGCTACAAAGACTCATAAAGACCATCCACAAGTCATAGATGAAGTAATGCATACAATATTATATACTTTAAATCTCAAGAAATGCCAGTATGGACGAGCATTAAACCTTTATCTTAAGTGAAGAACGCAAAACGGAACTCGGTACCATGTTTACTCAAAGTGAAACAATTGAAGAAGCTAAGCAAGCTGCATTTTCCTCTCGAACGACACAAGGTGCTGGACCACCATATACTCAACTAAAAACGCTAAGTGGTTTGAAGAAAATGAATTAATCATAAACTTGAAAAAGGGAAAATCCGAGGCTATGATATTTGGTACGTCGCCAAAGAAACCCTGAAGATACTCTACAGAGGAACATCAATTAATGTAACAAGTGAATACAAGTATCTCGGTGTTCAAATTGATGGCACTTTAAACCTGAACAGTCATTTTGATAGTGTCTTCCGGTAGTCAGCAAACCGTCTCAAGCTACTTGGTAAATTAAGACCTCAACTTGACTTAAAATCTGCAAAAGCCATTTACAATTCAATGGTGGTACCTACTCTTACCTATTGTAGTGTTCTTCAAGCTAACTTTAGTTCGACAAAACTGAAGTGCATGGTTAAAGATATATGTGAACAGTTTGGTGAATATTATCAACTCATTCAGCACAATCACGGTACACGTCATAACAATCTTTCCTTGAGACTACTAAAAATGAGGACAGAATATGGAAAAAGAGCAGTTTCGTTTAATAGCGCGAAAATTTACAATGAGCTACCAATGGATGTGNCTACTTGGTAAATTAAGACCTCAACTTGACTTAAAATCTGCAAAAGCCATTTACAATTCAATGGTGGTACCTACTCTTACCTATTGTAGTGTTCTTCAAGCTAACTTTAGTTCGACAAAACTGAAGTGCATGGTTAAAGATATATGTGAACAGTTTGGTGAATATTATCAACTCATTCAGCACAATCACGGTACACGTCATAACAATCTTTCCTTGAGACTACTAAAAATGAGGACAGAATATGGAAAAAGAGCAGTTTCGTTTAATAGCGCGAAAATTTACAATGAGCTACCAATGGATGTGAGAAAAATCAAAAATTTTAATTCTTTTAAGCTATCAGTTAAACAATTTTATAGTTAATCAGTTTTTATTTTTAAATCCTTTAAATTTCTATTAAAGTAGTTGTTATCTTAATTTTACAGGACGCGCATTGATAACAGCATATCTTTTTGTTGAATTGTTTTATCCTGTATAAAGATTCATTATAAATAAATAAATAAATGATCTGAAGGCAACGGGATTGGAATTCGGCTTAAGATATTTTAGACATCATTTGGTTGGCCACCCCCAATAATAATTTTGGTCACAGACACCAAGGCCTTACCTCCCGTAATTCATGATCTTACAAAAGGTTCTATTCGGACTGAAAGAATAAAGATAAGACATCAAGATATTCAATACCACGTTGTATATCTAAAAGAAGAAAAAAAAAGCCTTACCACAGATTATTAATTGAAGAGCATAGTGGGATTATGACCTCAGCAGTCTTTTTTATACACTACATGCAATATTTGTCATTGACAAACTGGAGCAAAAGCTTGTGATGATCACACAAAAAAGGCTTTACAAATTCTTGGCTTTATGGACACAGTGAAAGCCACTGATATAGGATATTGATCACGTCGTACGTCCTAAGCCTTATCTGACCGTCTACGTTTGGAAAGATACTTGTTCCATCGTCAGGGCCTAAAGATGGGAGTTGGTTGCAATATGTATAGGCATATATATCCTGCGTCTGCTCTTGGTAACGTCAGCTTTCTTTTCTCTGTTAGGATACTGTCCATGGATTGATTTTTATTTTGCTTCTTCAGACTAGATTAATTGGTCTTTCTTCATCACCGATGGCGCATCAAATTCTTGCATAAATTACTGGCTTTTTTTGCATTAAATATAGTTTCTTGTTTCTCTCATGCTGGAAATTCTTTTTCAACAAATCGTCTTCATTTGTTTCTAGGTAAGAATTCAGTCCAATTGTTATTATTATCATTTTTAGTATTACCACCATTATTATCATAAATAAATAGATAGTACATGTAGTATGGACCATCTCAGATTTGTTGTCCTGGGTAGAAGTCACGTACTTAGAGAGTTGTACCCAGACCCATTTTTAACTAGGATTGAGAACTCGTAAAACACTTTAGAATGTAGAACTTTAGAGAGTTGAGAACAGTCGTAAAACAACGGATTGGCGTCGTGTCAGCCGTGAAACGCGTTTACCCTGACACTTACAGAAGTCGATAAGCAATATTTTTATATATATTTAAATGGTAAAATATTAGAGAAATCATAAGACTCTTGTAACTTTATGAAAGCTCAAATTTTAGGACAACCTAACAGGAAAATTGTTAAATTACTAACTTTTGACTTTTTCAAAAACGTAAAACGTGGAATAAGAATACAGTCCATCTAAGAAAAGGCAAAACCAAGATCGAACACTCAGAAAAAAACAAAACATCAGGGATTGTTGCCGTGGAAAGGAAGACAAACGTCACCTTGTTCAGACAATGACTACTGAATATTTTTCAATTTCAAAATGGCTTAAGATAATAATAATAATAATAATAATTATTATTATTATTATTATTATTATTATTATTATTATTTTATCATTATCATCATTATTTTTTATCATTATCATCATCATTATTATTATCGTTATCATTACTATCATTACTATTATTACAATTATTACACCACCGTTTCAAAATAAACTTAAAAGAGCTTTATTTACAAAAAAGTAATTGATGTATGGTATAGGTCAGGTCCCTTTATAACCATTAAGTCTTAATTCACGCAAAGCACAAGAGTGTTCTCGTTCCTTGCGTGTAACACAATCATTAATGACGATGGACTGAAGAAGGTGACCTCCTAAAACAGTTGTAAAATGAAAACTCTCACGATTTAACACTTCAACAAATTCTATCTACTCTATTCTGAAAAGAAATAGAAAATTCAGATCTGTTTTGCTAATTACTTAATCTTGTAAGTATTGGCCGTGAGACGCCTTTTTGTACTGTAATAACAAGTAATATCTCAAAAGTTATAGGTTTTAAAATCTCACTGTATCGTGTGCAGACACAAGACTGTTCAATTTTAAGTCTGAAACGGACGATTGAGGAATAAAGAAAGAGAGGCAGACCAAGATTAACATATTTGAACAGCTTAAAGAAATAGACAACCAACGGGACCTTAAGGATCCAGAAGTTTACAAACGTAGTAGATAATTGCACGAATTGGAAAGGTTTGATCGCAGATGTCTAGTTCAGACAAGGTACTCAGTAATGCTGATAATGATATCTCTCTTACTTTTGGCTTTGCAATTTTGGGATTGATTTAACGATGATCAGGATTGACTCCTGCCAGGTCTACATGGCTCTCCAGCAATATTTATAAACAGGAAGAAAAATTATGCGGGGTGGTCCATATGGTATCAGTTCCCAGGAAATGCTTTAAATTTTACATAATACAAGAATAGAAAACTTCTTTTAAATTGTCTGTCATGCTCAAAAACAAAACACTCCGTCTTCCGTCTATAACAGGTTTGAGGTGGAGCTTAAGTAATATCATTTTAGACGACCTGTTTGGATTTGATGCAAGAACATCTTTTTCTTTGTCTCTTTACAGTGGCACAGCGTGATAATTTTGGTTGGTGGGGCAGTTAGGAGAAATGGCGTCATCGATTATCTGTTTGTACAATCTGTGTTTATTGACATCTTTAGATACACCAGGTAAATTGTATTAACTTCCTGATGCAGTACACAAAGAAGTCTTTATGTTAAGCCTCACAGACTTGAAACACAAGGTGGAATTTGCAATGGCTACTCTACAATGATATATAGTAATAACATCATCATCATCATCATCATCAAAATAGTAATAATGATAATAATAATGATAATAATAATAAAAATAGTAATATAATAATAATGATGATGATAATAATAATAATATTAGTAATAATATAATAATATAATAATAATAATATAATAATGATGATGATAATGATAATAATAATATAATGATAATGATAATAATAATAATAATGTATTACCAGACTTTGTACTATTACTAAGATATATTTCTATTTATTGTCAGTTTTCAGACTAGGAGTGGGGAGTGCTGTAGTCATGCGTTGTTGTCATACAACAACGCATGAGTACAGCACAACCGTTCGAGTAGTAATCTGCCTTTCCTCACTGATTGTGGGGTGGAATGTGCAAGGTTGAAGTGATGTTACCATTTTTATTTGGTTATCTGTTTTACCTCACTCTTGTGGCTACAGTACATGTACCTGCATTCAGTTACCTGGCTTGTTGTTGAGCGCTGAATGCGGGTTTTTCACCCATCCATTACTAGTTGATGTGTAACTTCTCAATAATATAAGTATGAATACAACAGAGCATACACACAAAACGTAAAGAGAAATTTAAATCAATTCTTGCAAAGAAATATCACCCTTCTATTTTTCAGCGTTGCAAATTGATTTATACCCAAAATCTTTGCTTGAAACTGGTGCAGTCAATGGCCATCAAACTAATCTTCAAAAGATCAGAGGATATTTCTCCCAGGTAGTTTTCCAAAAAGAATGAATAAAAATCTAACATTTATTAAATTTCTGAAAAGTTCTATAGTACTAAGCAAAATCTTTAATACCGTTCGCAATCTGTCCTCGATCAGCATTCCATTGTTTGAGTAAGCAACAAGGCTTTCGTTGGGAAATTTGGTATGAAAGTTCATAACAAATGAAGGGACAGCATATAGGTCTGTACGTATTCAGTAATTGAAAATGGATCGCAAAATTTGAAAACAAATGAATTTACAGCAGAAGTGATCTCATCAAAGAGAAGACACCCTGTCTCCTTCTATCTTATACTTAAAAAGCAGGTTATGAACTCCACCCCAATTACCTGAATGCCATCATAAGGTGTATTGAATGTATCAGACATTTGTGCAATGCTAGAGCTTCTTGGTTGAAACATTGAACGTTAAGGCTTGATAATAGCGAAGATTTGATGAAATAAGTAAAAAAGCTCGGAACATTAATTTTGGTGACATTGAAAAAAAAGGGGAAGAAGATAAATTGGCAAAAATATATTTATTGAAGAAATAGGTTCTTTAATTTTTGTTGCATGATTAGGCTCAGTTACTGTGCATTGAAGAAAAAAGCACGAGAGTATTTCTCTCTTAATTTAACTTACATATCTCCAATTCTACCCCTATCACAGCATCTCCATTGAATGTCGTAGCAGCCAATTTTTATTTTACATCAAATGCTTCAAGTTCAGTAAGGATAATCTTTCTTAATCTTATTATTATTATTAGAAGTGGTATCACCTGGCTCTACAGTTTTTTAAAATTTCTCAATAACTTTGCCGTTATTGATATATCTAAGAATCAAAAGAGATTGGATCACCCGATAAATATCTGTTGTACTAGCATACTGTAGAATTTTGAATATGATCCGTCCGTTGAATATCAAGCATAAACTCAATCCAATAAAACCTAGAAACACAATTTGTTTAGGCTAGTTTGTTTTTTTTTACATTCTCGAAGGGTAAGTATGTAGATTCGAGAGAATTCGCTGAACTGATAGCTGGCGACCTTCACTCAAAGAGGAAGCTCTACAAGATTGTTCAAATGTCAGGAGTTGAAATAGATTACGAAAATAAGTTGGCAATCCTCTGTGCTTAGATATACGTTCATAGACGTTTTATATCTGTCATTCCATTTTCAGTCCACCTCTGCTCTCACACAATTAAAATACAGGGGAAAAATAAAGATTTTTTGCTCATCCTGGTCGTTAGCCAATTCCTCTTGTCAAACGAAAAATTTGAATTTAACGTACAACGTTTTGTTCTGACAGACTATTTGATGAAAACGATTATTTGAAGCATTTTCACTTTCACCAGACGATGGAAAGGATGCCCCCAAAAGATCATCAATGTTATTCATATCGATTCACAAAACCGTATGTATATTTGATCAAACTCTATTCTTAATATATTCCATCAAATCTTCGCAGTAACCTTGTGGAAACTGTAAATGAATGAGTAGTGTAATTCTAATTTTGCCCAGTATTCTACCTTATTATTTTAAGAGAAAAGAGCCCAGCTAGTCACATGATCTATCTCGTGCCATGCCCCTTTAACGTGTGCAGATTGATGTTTTGAACCTTTGGTCTTGAGTCTCTCCCGAGGCACATATAAGGAGCAATCATGAAGCATCTGAAATGTGGTTTTAACAGCGTTTGCTGGGGATTTCATGGACAGTGCACGTTAAAAATGAGATAGCTTTAAGGACGCTAAGAATGAAAAGAAAACTGCTGCCAACTGATAGAGACAGGCAAATGAAATTTTTGAGAAGGTGTAATAGGAAAAAAGTTATTAGAAAACTTAATGCTAACAGGTCGTATCAAAGAGAGGGGAAAAAAAGGGAGACCACGGATAAACTACTTGGAGAATTTGAGCACATGAAAGACAAAACGTGTACAAGAAGGATAAAGAGATGGTTTGAAAGGGCAAGAACTGCTGAAGAAAACAAAAGAAAGGATCCTGTGGCAAGAAATGATTGCCCACATCTTGCAATGCAAGGGCAAGGATATATATCGATCATTGTAAGTATTTAGTTTCATTTATTGACTGCTTCAAAATCTTCTTGGGGTGGCTTTGATACATAATTGATGAAAACAACCTTATTTACCAATAAGAAGTATAATATCGAACTCCTGTGCTATGTTTCTCAATAATCTGCCAAAGAAACAGGACGGACAAATATAAACCCTTAATCCAACAAATTCGACTTAAAATCTCGGCCTATAAATAAATTCGACAAACGAGGAGATCTAACAAAGAAAGCTTTAATCAAAAAAAAAGATTTATACCCTACCTTTTTTTTTAAAGGTTATTTTTCCCCAGCTCTTGAGGCTCAGACGGTGCCCTTCACCAGGACTTTGATTTGGCAGTGAGGAATTTCTAGGCCGGATGCCCTTCCTGACGCTAACCAATGGCTTTTTCTTTTCCAAATTCTCCTCGCTGACTCGGGGAATGGAGCCCGGAACTCTTGGTTACTGTGCAGTTGCACTAACCATTAAGCCACGGCTCCTCCTATTTACACACTACCTTTATTACTGACATTTTGTAAAACTTCAAATTGCCTTTATAAGAGCAAGACATTACCTCAGGAAGTATCAGTGACGTCTTTTTTTTATGATTTTATGCCTGGTTCTATGTACTGTAACTATACTATACCTTTAAATCGACAGAAAACATCTCTTGGCATTGTACTAGTAGGATTTTAAAAATGAAACCATTGCTCCTTTTTAACAAGGCCAGTCAAGAAAATCTTTTTAGTCTAGGTGAGAGAGAAATTCTATATCACATATAGAATTTCTGACAAAACTTAAAAAGGTATCTTCTGTTACTTGTAAAATTTCCTCTGATATCATTTTCTGTAACGAAATATATGTTACCAATTCTTTGAGAAATTTCGTGAAAAAAGAGGCCATATGCTATTACGGATTCGGTTTCTCCTATTTTTTGTGAAATTTATTCAATAATAGAAGATTATATTATCTAATTCACAGTTAATTTTATCAGCATTTTTGAATTAATGAAAAAATATTTGTTTAAGTACTAATCCTCTGTCCAAAAAAAGTCAAATTTCTATGCAAGCTTCCAGCGAGGACACGTTCCACACCTAAGAGTGGACGTCTATTTCCTGCTAAGAATAAATTGTGAGCATTGAAGTGAGAAAATAAGCAGCGGTGGGCGACTGGTGAAATCAACAGCTCAGCATGCAAGAAGTTCTCGGTTCAACCCTCAATTATGTCCCTTGAAGTAGCGCCCCCCCCCCACACACACACACATTCTTTCTCCTTTGGGAGTAGGGTCCTACGTGTGTGAGAGTGTGCATGTTTGTTTGGAGATAAAATAGAAAATTAAGAGAAGAGAAATAATGCAACATTGAGTTGCGATTACGTTTAACCTGACATCAACACAAGAAACTAAGACCTGATAGCAGCTCCTTAATACCTCAGACTCAATGGCTTCTACTCATAATCAATACCTCATTCTCAATACCTCATACTTTCACATTTGATCCAAGGAAAGTTCATATTTATCTTCAATTTTTAAGAAAAGGATAAAGAAAATTCTTTGAATGCCTGGACAATTGTCATTCAGGTATTCTTCATGAAGTCATCAATTAATCAATGAACACCACGAAATATTCCTCAATTCCTAAATCGATTGACTCCCGTTTGAAGATGTTTAAGGGAAGATAATTATAAACTTTTGTTTTACAATTTAGAACTTAATGTGATTCGCGGGGTTTCTTATTAGACCCAGATGGATGATATTTAAGACTATTGAAAAAGCCGATTGTAATCTGTGTTCAGTTGTACTTCAAAGATAAAACAAAAACTCAAAGAATTTCACACATGTAGAGAAAATCCCTACTTTTCATTCCTGTGCTGCGGTATAAAAATTGATGGTATTAACAAAATGAAATTGGCGCGTGCTTTGCATTCTTTGTGATAAAATTCTTGCGAAATTTTCACTTGTGGTCACTCTGGAATCAATACACAAGGATACAACTTAGTAACAATATCTTAATATTTATTTGCAAGGTATTACTTTTTTGTTTATCGTATATACAGGGCATGCAGCAGTTGGAAACTATTCCACAGCAGCATACTGAAAGCAAAAACCATCTTTGAGCGCAACCAATACCCGCCCTCTTTCTACGACCCAATAATTCATCAAACACTTGAGAGTATATTCAATCCCACCGATAAGCTTACATCAAACTCTTCCCAATCACCATCGCAACAACAAGCACATGGTGAAACAGCAGAACAGTCATCAACCAAGATTCCAAAGCCAGCAGTGTTCATTCAGTATCGGGGTAAATGCTTGGAGGACTACGCACGCTACTTGCACAAGAGCAAAGCCCCCTGTAATGTCATCTTCACCCTAAGGAAAATGAAAACTATTCTTCCATCGCTGAAACCCCCAGTAGAGAAATCCCCCAGGAGCAGAGTCGTATATCACATCGAATGTGCAGTCTGTAATGCTGCCTATGTAGGCCAAACAGGTCGGCTTCTAATGACTCGACTCAAGGAGCACAACACACCATCACCAGTGAGCAAACACATGCAGAAATGCGGCGTGTCCTGTAATCTCGATTCCACAACCATTCTTGTCACTACACACGAGGAGAAGGTTACCGCCTCACCCTGGAGGCACTCTGTATTAAGGAGTTAAAACCGCAGATGAATACGAAGGAGGGATACCGGAACAGAACTCTCACCATCAAGGTCTTTCAGTAATGGTAGTAAAATTTACCCATAAAACAATATCTGAGACAAGTTTGTGTTGCTTGCATATGTTGAAATCAAATGACCATTAATAATAACATTATTCTAATTTCATTTTAGGTTAGAAAATGATAGAAAATATCAAAAAATTTCACCAGAAAAATTAGAATTATTGTGTGCTCAATTGAATATCTCTATTACTTTTTGTTTAGAATTTTGCCATCCAACCCATGATGGGGATCATGCGGTGCCTTTATGGACGATCAAGACAGTAGATTACGTTACTATTTTTTTTTTTGCAATCGTTATGTCTCGTCATTAGAGTCTTTCAAAGAATATTATGTGTGAAACGTTTTACAAAAGCAGTAACCCCAGCTCTAATATCAGAAATAGAAACAGGCATTTTTCAGGGTGATAGCCTCCCCCCTCTTCTTTTTGAAATGGACTTAAAACCATTATCTTTCATCCTTCGGTCCGTCAAGACCGGTTTTGAGTTCTCCAAAACAAGCATCCCTATTAACCATTTACTTTTCATGGATGGTCTAAAGTTATTTGGTAAGACAGAAAAACAATTAGAAAGCCTATTGAAAACTGTCAGAATTTTAAAAAGTGACATCAGAATAGAATTCGGTAAAAGCAAATACGGAATCCTAATCATGAAAAAAGGATAATATGTTAGAAGTGAAGGGATAGAAATGCCTACTGGAGAAAGAATGAAAGAAATAGATCTTGATAATGGATAAAAATACCTCGGTGTAATTGAAGCAGATAACATAAAAGACAATGCAATGAGAGAAGGAATAAGGACAGAATGTCTTAGAAGGCTAAGAAAAATCTTAAAATCAAAGCTAAACAGTAAAAACACTATAACTGCTATTACGGCTACAGTCGAATCAGTGTTACTTTATGGTGCAGAAACCTGGACCCTAACAAAGACAATGAAAAAACAGCTTGACGGATGTTACACCAGAATGCTACGAATGGCCCTCAATATTTCATGGAAACAGCATATCCCCAATAGTCACCTATATGGAGAACTACCTCCAGTATCCATCAAAGTCCAACAGAGAAGAATGTGGCTAGCCGGACATTGTGTCAGACACGAAGAAGAAGTAGCCAACAAACTTGTCCTATGGCAACCAATGGATAGGAATGGAAATCGAGGAAGGCAAAAATTTACGTATGTAGACAACATATTGNCGAATCAGTGTTACTTTATGGTGCAGAAACCTGGACCCTAACAAAGACAATGAAAAAACAGCTTGACGGATGTTACACCAGAATGCTACGAATGGCCCTCAATATTTCATGGAAACAGCATATCCCCAATAGTCACCTATATGGAGAACTACCTCCAGTATCCATCAAAGTCCAACAGAGAAGAATGTGGCTAGCCGGACATTGTGTCAGACACGAAGAAGAAGTAGCCAACAAACTTGTCCTATGGCAACCAATGGATAGGAATGGAAATCGAGGAAGGCAAAAATTTACGTATGTAGACAACATATTGCAAGACGCAGGGCTGGACAATAGAGCTGAGTTGAAAACAATCATGATGGATAGAGAGTGCTGGAAGGATTGTGTCTCCATACTTGGGCGATATGAAAATCGACCAAGATAGATATAGATGGATATTACGGCTAGGGCAATATCCGTTATAAGATATAGCGCGGGTATTATAGAATGGAGAGTTAATGACTTAAATGAACTAGACAGGAAAACCCGGAAAATGCTGACAACCTATAGTATGTTTCACAAGAAGGGGGATGTAGATCGTCTTTATCAGAAAAGGTCGGAAGGGGGCAGAGGTCTCATAAGTGTAGAAGACTGTGTAATGATGGAGTAAAACTGCCTGCATAAACACTTGCAAGAGAGCAAGGAACTAATGTTGGTAGAGGTTAGGAAGGAGAAGATTATATATGAAGGGGCAGATAAAGTTTTAACTCTAGAAAGGAGAAAAAACAACTTCTATCAAAAACAATTACACAGCGTCTTCCACAATACGAACACCAATTTCAAAGACCCACGTAGTTAGGATTGGTTAAAAACTGGTGACTTGAAGAAGGCCACAGAAGGTACTGTGATGGCAGCTCAAGAGCAAGCCATCAGAACTAAATCAATCAAACATCATATTGACAAGGATGGTACTTCCCCTTTGTGTCGACTGTGTGGTGACCGTGAAGAGACAGTTGCCCACTTAGTATCAGCAGAATGTAGAATTCTGTCTCAGAAACAATACAAAAACTGGAGGCACAATAAAATCGCACAAGTTCTACATACGTCTAAAGACCACAACATGGAACATTCAAAAAATTGGTATGATCACCATCCACAAGATGTAATTGAAAATAAGAAAGTGAAAATACACTGGGACATGAAAATCCAGACTGATAAGGTTTTGGAATATTCGAAGCCTGACCTAGTTATTTTTGATAAAGAAAATAAGAAATGTACGATAGTTGATGTAGCTTCCCCCTTTGATACCAGAGTCATCGAAAAAGAGCGAGAAAAAATTAAAAAATACCAGCACCCTAAGTGGGGATTGAAACAAATTTGGAATTGTAGGGAAGTACAAATGGTTCCCATTATCATCGGAGCATTGGGTACTATATCTAAGGATTTCCACGATTGGCTTGGGAAAGTTTGCCCCGATTCAAATTTTGGAACTTTACAGAAGGCTTGCTTGTTGGGAACAGCAAGGATTCTGCGCTTTGCACTGAATATCTAAGGTTGTGAGTCGCAACTTGATGTACAGTTAACATCTTCCGGTTTGTAAACCCAGCTTCAAAACGAAATAGTAGTAGTAATAATAATAATAATAATAATAATAATAATAATAATAATAATAATAATAATGTGGCACGATATATTCATTGGCAACTTTGCAACAAAGGAGGCTTGGAAAGAGCTGAGAAATGGTATGAACAGCAACCCGAAGCAGTAATTGAAAATGAGAATTTCAAGCTCCTATGGGATTTCACCATTCAGTGTGATAGATTTATTGAAGCAAGGCGGCCAGATATTGTGTTGGTAGATAAGAGGAACAAAGAAGTAAAAATAATAGATATTGCTGTGCCAGGAGATTCAAGAGTAGCAGAAAAAGAACTTGAAAAGATTGAAAAGTACCAAATGTTGAGAGAAGAAATA
>RDPX01000008.1:1956958-1977458 GCA_003991215.1 Morbakka virulenta | reverse complement strand
GTAGTAGTAGTAGTAGTAGTAGCAATAAAAAATTATTTACAGATTTTAAGATGTTATTAAATGTTAATAATTTTGAGAAGGAAAGTTGCCCCAAGCAGGCTTCGAATCCGTGACCTGATTACCGGTCAGATGCTATATTTGCTGAGCCTTGCTTTTGAGGAGAGAGAGAATTCAATGCCATGAGTTGGTGAATGATGTCACTACATGTCTTTCCCTAGAGGTGAAGAAATGACCCACGATATCCAAGTAACAGATATTTGATCCCATGTACCAGAGAGTGTGCTATAACCCGTGAAGACGAACATGATAAGTTGCATCATGGCTGACAAATGATATTTAATTACTTGTTGTTTCTCCGTCTTAGACAGAGCAAGGGAATTTTTCTTCTTAAATTGTTTTTTGGTTTTTGCATGTTTGTCTCATGTCGTGTTCACCAATTGAAATGATATTATATGCTGAATATTTTGAAAAGCTAAGTTGCCTGAGTTCCACTGATCTACCGGAACCTTGCTTCTCAGGAGAAAAAGTCAGAATGTCATGACTAGCTGATCAATAGCTATATTTACTGTAAATCAATTCCTGTCTCTTTTTTCTATTGTTGTTGTAGTGTGTAGTGATATGTGATCGTGAAATGTATTCTGGGTATATTTATCTAGGTTGCATCAACACGATACTACTATCCATATGAGTTTGAAAGAAAGACAGTTATTTATTACAGTAGAATTAAGGAATCGAGAACAGAACAAAATAAATTGTAATTATGGAACCCATTTTAACGGTAATTATAATAGAAATGATAATAATAATAATAATAAGAAGAAGAAGAAAGATAATAATAATATTATTATTATTATTACTATTATTATTATTATTGTTCTCTCCTAAAACTCGTGGATTAGTAATATCATTTACATGTGTTATGAAAAAACGTCAAAATTAACCCTCTCTCAACAAAGTGATGTCATTTAAACATTATAATTTTCTTAGCATATCTTTCTTATTTATCTGAGATACACCCGAGTTTGCTTTACCATTTTAAAGGTTATTCATTCATTTCATAACTACAAGTAAAGAGATCAAAAAGGAGGCATTTCTATACATTTTTCAAGCTAACTACGTTTTTTAAATGCAAAAGACACCTGGAGTACCAAAATGCATAAATTTGAATTGAAATATTTTCATCTCATGGAAAAGTTTTCTTTCTCTTCTTCTTCTTTTTTCTTCTTCTTCCTTTTCTTCTTCTTCTTTTTTCTTCTTCTTTTTTTCTTCTTCTTTTTTTTCTTCTTCTTCTTTTTCTTCTTCTTTTTTCTTCTTCTTCTTTTTCTTCTTCTTCTTTTCTTCTTCTTTTTCTTCTTTTTTTTCTTCTTCTTCTTCTTTTTCTTCTTCTTCTTCTTTTTCTTCTTAACATTACTAGAATTGAATAGAAACACTTATTATTTACAAACTGAAATTATCGATTGCTAATTCCCTAACATTCGAAAAAGTGTCCCCTTGACGAAATGCAATGGACAAATTATTGTAAATTTTCACACCCTTTGAACAAAATCCAGATTTTGTGAGCTGCAGCTTAACTTTAGAAACTTGCAATAAAAATCCATTATTTCTTGTTGGTGCTCTCTGTTTCCTTAAATCAGAATATTCAGAGTTTTCATGGACGTTTCGAAGTTTAGATATTTTCATATGAAGTCTCTTTTTTCTTATAACTGGTGTTTGGTGGCTGGAGGTAACCCTTGTAATTCTAAACTCGAACGAATTCAATTTCTTTAGTTTTGTATTTTAGAGTGTATCAATAACTTCTCTCCCTCCCCCATCCCAAGGGCCTATCCATACCAATCCCGGTAAGTCCCCAAAAGCACTATTCGCACGTTGTGTAAAATTACAATCTATGCTTTGTCAGCAATTTAGAGATAAACACTGATCACTTTGGTAACAATGATCACAGGGAGCCAAAAAGGTATTATCTCTTTGTGGACTCAAATCGAAAAAAAACGAAGTAGAATAGAAAGAATGAAATTTTGACGCCATCCTTAAAACAAATTTATGGACTGTTCCATTCAGTGACGTCATACCAACGTCATACTAGCTTCTTTCAGTGATATCGATATTTTGTGCCTTGTAAGTAAGGAATACCAAGAAAAGTTTCAATCAAAGAAGATCAAATGCTTTATTATTACAGGGCATAAAGACGGGGGAAAACCAGAGCCTTAAAACTGAGTTTGCTTGGAAACAGCTGAAGATGTCAAAAGTTTATGAAACAAAATTTGTTCAGAAATGCCAACTTTGGAAGAAAATAGAAAGGAAAAAAAATAGAAAACTAAAGAGTGTATAACCCGCCATGCTGTTGTGATTTGTAGATTGCAATATTGTTTTGTTTTATTTGCCAGCAAGATGATCCAAAGCCCACCCTAATATTAATGCACATTTCATAACATAAATTTTCCATTTGATGTGCATTCATAATAAAAAACTTTGAAGTTTCTGGCTGTCATTATTTATAACAAGCTACCTTTAGATGTCATAGATAGTCCAAATATGATAGATTTCAACAAAAAAGGCTCAGCGCATATTTTAGCAAGTGAACAAGCTTATTTATGAAGGTGTGAATTGATCCTTGCTAGAATACTATCATGTCTGTGTCACATTTCGTTATGAAAAGCTCTTATTTAAACATATTTCATTATCATTTTTACTGTATTTTAGGATTTTCGCAGTTTGTTTTTTTATTCATTTTATTTTTCACAGGACACACATTTATAGAAGTAATTTATTTTACTTAAGTGTACAAACATTTTTACAATGGTGGTGGAATGAGAAGTGGAATGGTACACTATTTTTTAAAGCTTATTTTATAAAGCCTCGCTCAAAGACGTTTCACACCTTAGTGTGCACGTCTATTTCTGGTTATTATAATATATATGTATAATATATATAATATCTTTATCTATGTATAATATATATATATATATTATATATACTTTCGTTCAAATAAACATCAAGGAGTTCTATCCATCCATAACAAATGATATCTTAGATAAAAGCTTGAACTTCGCCAAAACATACACAACCATCACAGACAAGGACATCAGAACTATCCTTCACTGCCGGAATTCGCTCTTGATTTTCAGTGATAATGCGAGCAAGAAAAAAGCCTCACATGATCCTTGAACCTTGAACTTCGCCAAAACATACACAACCATCACAGACAAGGACATCAGAACTATCCTTCACTGCCGGAATTCGCTCTTGATTTTCAGTGATAATGCGAGGAAGAAAAAAGCCTCACATGATCCTTGAACCTTGAACTTCGCCAAAACATACACAACCATCACAGACAAGGACATCAGAACTATCCTTCACTGCCGGAATTCGCTCTTGATTTTCAGTGATAATGCGTGGAAGAAAAAAGCCTCACATGATCCTTGAACCTTGAACTTCGCCAAAACATACACAACCATCACAGACAAGGACATCAGAACTATCCTTCACTGCCGGAATTCGCTCTTGATTTTCAGTGATAATGCGTGGAAGAAAAAAGCCTCACATGATCCTTGAACCTTGAACTTCGCCAAAACATACACAACCATCACAGACAAGGACATCAGAACTATCCTTCACTGCCGGAATTCGCTCTTGATTTTCAGTGATAATGCGTGGAAGAAAAAAGCCTCACATGATCCTTGAACCTTGAACTTCGCCAAAACATACACAACCATCACAGACAAGGACATCAGAACTATCCTTCACTGCCGGAATTCGCTCTTGATTTTCAGTGATAATGCGTGGAAGAAAAAAGCCTCACATGATCCTTGAACCTTGAACTTCGCCAAAACATACACAACCATCACAGACAAGGACATCAGAACTATCCTTCACTGCCGGAATTCGCTCTTGATTTTCAGTGATAATGCGTGGAAGAAAAAAGCCTCACATGATCCTTGAACCTTGAACTTCGCCAAAACATACACAACCATCACAGACAAGGACATCAGAACTATCCTTCACTGCCGGAATTCGCTCTTGATTTTCAGTGATAATGCGTGGAAGAAAAAAGCCTCACATGATCCTTGAACCTTGAACTTCGCCAAAACATACACAACCATCACAGACAAGGACATCAGAACTATCCTTCACTGCCGGAATTCGCTCTTGATTTTCAGTGATAATGCGTGGAAGAAAAAAGCCTCACATGATCCTTGAACCTTGAACTTCGCCAAAACATACACAACCATCACAGACAAGGACATCAGAACTATCCTTCACTGCCGGAATTCGCTCTTGATTTTCAGTGATAATGCGTGGAAGAAAAAAGCCTCACATGATCCTTGAACCTTGAACTTCGCCAAAACATACACAACCATCACAGACAAGGACATCAGAACTATCCTTCACTGCCGGAATTCGCTCTTGATTTTCAGTGATAATGCGTGGAAGAAAAAAGCCTCACATGATCCTTGAACCTTGAACTTCGCCAAAACATACACAACCATCACAGACAAGGACATCAGAACTATCCTTCACTGCCGGAATTCGCTCTTGATTTTCAGTGATAATGCGTGGAAGAAAAAAGCCTCACATGATCCTTGAACCTTGAACTTCGCCAAAACATACACAACCATCACAGACAAGGACATCAGAACTATCCTTCACTGCCGGAATTCGCTCTTGATTTTCAGTGATAATGCGTGGAAGAAAAAAGCCTCACATGATCCTTGAACCTTGAACTTCGCCAAAACATACACAACCATCACAGACAAGGACATCAGAACTATCCTTCACTGCCGGAATTCGCTCTTGATTTTCAGTGATAATGCGTGGAAGAAAAAAGCCTCACATGATCCTTGAACCTTGAACTTCGCCAAAACATACACAACCATCACAGACAAGGACATCAGAACTATCCTTCACTGCCGGAATTCGCTCTTGATTTTCAGTGATAATGCGTGGAAGAAAAAAGCCTCACATGATCCTTGAACCTTGAACTTCGCCAAAACATACACAACCATCACAGACAAGGACATCAGAACTATCCTTCACTGCCGGAATTCGCTCTTGATTTTCAGTGATAATGCGTGGAAGAAAAAAGCCTCACATGATCCTTGAACCTTGAACTTCGCCAAAACATACACAACCATCACAGACAAGGACATCAGAACTATCCTTCACTGCCGGAATTCGCTCTTGATTTTCAGTGATAATGCGTGGAAGAAAAAAGCCTCACATGATCCTTGAACCTTGAACTTCGCCAAAACATACACAACCATCACAGACAAGGACATCAGAACTATCCTTCACTGCCGGAATTCGCTCTTGATTTTCAGTGATAATGCGTGGAAGAAAAAAGCCTCACATGATCCTTGAACCTTGAACTTCGCCAAAACATACACAACCATCACAGACAAGGACATCAGAACTATCCTTCACTGCCGGAATTCGCTCTTGATTTTCAGTGATAATGCGTGGAAGAAAAAAGCCTCACATGATCCTTGAACCTTGAACTTCGCCAAAACATACACAACCATCACAGACAAGGACATCAGAACTATCCTTCACTGCCGGAATTCGCTCTTGATTTTCAGTGATAATGCGTGGAAGAAAAAAGCCTCACATGATCCTTGAACCTTGAACTTCGCCAAAACATACACAACCATCACAGACAAGGACATCAGAACTATCCTTCACTGCCGGAATTCGCTCTTGATTTTCAGTGATAATGCGTGGAAGAAAAAAGCCTCACATGATCCTTGAACCTTGAACTTCGCCAAAACATACACAACCATCACAGACAAGGACATCAGAACTATCCTTCACTGCCGGAATTCGCTCTTGATTTTCAGTGATAATGCGTGGAAGAAAAAAGCCTCACATGATCCTTGAACCTTGAACTTCGCCAAAACATACACAACCATCACAGACAAGGACATCAGAACTATCCTTCACTGCCGGAATTCGCTCTTGATTTTCAGTGATAATGCGTGGAAGAAAAAAGCCTCACATGATCCTTGAACCTTGAACTTCGCCAAAACATACACAACCATCACAGACAAGGACATCAGAACTATCCTTCACTGCCGGAATTCGCTCTTGATTTTCAGTGATAATGCGTGGAAGAAAAAAGCCTCACATGATCCTTGAACCTTGAACTTCGCCAAAACATACACAACCATCACAGACAAGGACATCAGAACTATCCTTCACTGCCGGAATTCGCTCTTGATTTTCAGTGATAATGCGTGGAAGAAAAAAGCCTCACATGATCCTTGAACCTTGAACTTCGCCAAAACATACACAACCATCACAGACAAGGACATCAGAACTATCCTTCACTGCCGGAATTCGCTCTTGATTTTCAGTGATAATGCGTGGAAGAAAAAAGCCTCACATGATCCTTGAACCTTGAACTTCGCCAAAACATACACAACCATCACAGACAAGGACATCAGAACTATCCTTCACTGCCGGAATTCGCTCTTGATTTTCAGTGATAATGCGTGGAAGAAAAAAGCCTCACATGATCCTTGAACCTTGAACTTCGCCAAAACATACACAACCATCACAGACAAGGACATCAGAACTATCCTTCACTGCCGGAATTCGCTCTTGATTTTCAGTGATAATGCGTGGAAGAAAAAAGCCTCACATGATCCTTGAACCTTGAACTTCGCCAAAACATACACAACCATCACAGACAAGGACATCAGAACTATCCTTCACTGCCGGAATTCGCTCTTGATTTTCAGTGATAATGCGTGGAAGAAAAAAGCCTCACATGATCCTTGAACCTTGAACTTCGCCAAAACATACACAACCATCACAGACAAGGACATCAGAACTATCCTTCACTGCCGGAATTCGCTCTTGATTTTCAGTGATAATGCGTGGAAGAAAAAAGCCTCACATGATCCTTGAACCTTGAACTTCGCCAAAACATACACAACCATCACAGACAAGGACATCAGAACTATCCTTCACTGCCGGAATTCGCTCTTGATTTTCAGTGATAATGCGTGGAAGAAAAAAGCCTCACATGATCCTTGAACCTTGAACTTCGCCAAAACATACACAACCATCACAGACAAGGACATCAGAACTATCCTTCACTGCCGGAATTCGCTCTTGATTTTCAGTGATAATGCGTGGAAGAAAAAAGCCTCACATGATCCTTGAACCTTGAACTTCGCCAAAACATACACAACCATCACAGACAAGGACATCAGAACTATCCTTCACTGCCGGAATTCGCTCTTGATTTTCAGTGATAATGCGTGGAAGAAAAAAGCCTCACATGATCCTTGAACCTTGAACTTCGCCAAAACATACACAACCATCACAGACAAGGACATCAGAACTATCCTTCACTGCCGGAATTCGCTCTTGATTTTCAGTGATAATGCGTGGAAGAAAAAAGCCTCACATGATCCTTGAACCTTGAACTTCGCCAAAACATACACAACCATCACAGACAAGGACATCAGAACTATCCTTCACTGCCGGAATTCGCTCTTGATTTTCAGTGATAATGCGTGGAAGAAAAAAGCCTCACATGATCCTTGAACCTTGAACTTCGCCAAAACATACACAACCATCACAGACAAGGACATCAGAACTATCCTTCACTGCCGGAATTCGCTCTTGATTTTCAGTGATAATGCGTGGAAGAAAAAAGCCTCACATGATCCTTGAACCTTGAACTTCGCCAAAACATACACAACCATCACAGACAAGGACATCAGAACTATCCTTCACTGCCGGAATTCGCTCTTGATTTTCAGTGATAATGCGTGGAAGAAAAAAGCCTCACATGATCCTTGAACCTTGAACTTCGCCAAAACATACACAACCATCACAGACAAGGACATCAGAACTATCCTTCACTGCCGGAATTCGCTCTTGATTTTCAGTGATAATGCGTGGAAGAAAAAAGCCTCACATGATCCTTGAACCTTGAACTTCGCCAAAACATACACAACCATCACAGACAAGGACATCAGAACTATCCTTCACTGCCGGAATTCGCTCTTGATTTTCAGTGATAATGCGTGGAAGAAAAAAGCCTCACATGATCCTTGAACCTTGAACTTCGCCAAAACATACACAACCATCACAGACAAGGACATCAGAACTATCCTTCACTGCCGGAATTCGCTCTTGATTTTCAGTGATAATGCGTGGAAGAAAAAAGCCTCACATGATCCTTGAACCTTGAACTTCGCCAAAACATACACAACCATCACAGACAAGGACATCAGAACTATCCTTCACTGCCGGAATTCGCTCTTGATTTTCAGTGATAATGCGTGGAAGAAAAAAGCCTCACATGATCCTTGAACCTTGAACTTCGCCAAAACATACACAACCATCACAGACAAGGACATCAGAACTATCCTTCACTGCCGGAATTCGCTCTTGATTTTCAGTGATAATGCGTGGAAGAAAAAAGCCTCACATGATCCTTGAACCTTGAACTTCGCCAAAACATACACAACCATCNGAAAATTACGTCACGTGCTACAGCAGAAATTCCTCCGTACAATTGCAGAATCAAAGAAAATTGTCCACTGAAAGGAAAGTGCAGAACATCATCCGTTATTTACCAATGCAAAGTTACGGCACCGAATCAACCAACAAAATGCTACATTGGACTGACCGAAAAAGAGTTCAAACAACGATTCAATGGTCACAAGCAGTCCTTCAACAATGAAAAGTATCAGACTTTGAGTCGCTACCACTCCTTGGAAGCGACTCAAAGTCAACAAAGATTTATTTGCTTGTCATTCGACAAGTCGGATCAATACGTCACTATTGATGTTAATCTTATCGACAGAAATAACGCAAGAAAGTTTCTCGTGCAGTCAGGTAGAGTTTCTAATTTCAAAAATTACTTTCTCATTTCCGTAAGTTGTAAGATCACAGAGATAATCGAACGAGTAGTATATAGACAGCTTTGCTTTTACTTTGCATGACAATCAATTTGAATTCTGATCAAATCGCCTTACAGAGCTTGCCATCGGAAAGAATGAATGATTATCAGAACTTGAGTTGGAAATTATTAATAGGAAAATACAAAATGAACAGTAATCGAAGAAATAAAGCAGAAAATGATTACGAAAAGCGCAAAGATTAAAAGATATGAGAAGAGAATCACTCAATTCATACAGAACAGGACGTTTAATGTTGATCAAAAGAAGATATACAAAGAACTGAATAAAAGTGGAAAAAGTTCAAATGATGTTCCTTATGCTCAAGGGTGCATAAGACTTTGGGTTGGTATTTGGAACGCCGAAAAGGAACAAAATAGAGACGCTGGATTATCAAAGGAGAATAATGGCCAACACCTTCATGAAATGGTGAGAGTAAGTGTGAAAAATGTACAGAAACAGTGCCGAAAGATTCCTAATTGGAAAGCACCAGGAAAAGATTGTGTTCAAGATTATTGGATCCAAAACTTCAATAATCTTCATATAAGGATTGCTTTCCAGCTGAATAAGGGTGATGAGAATTTACCTGCATGGATGGCATATAGTCGTATAGTACTGTGCCAAAAGGACCCAGGGAAAGGTAATGCTATGGAAAATTATGGCCTATTCCGTATCTCCCGTTATTGTGGAAGCTCTTGGCAGGAATTATAGCAATATTATAGCAATTATAGAGACATAAATCTATTTAGAAAGAGAGAGCCTTCTTCCAGAAGAACAAAAGGGATGTTGGGGGGGGGGTTTCGTGGCACAAAATATTTACTGTTGATTGACAAAAATGTATTGAGAGACGGTAGGAAAAGACATACTAATCTGGCTATGGCATGGATAGATTATAGGAGAGCTTATGACTCTGTACCCCATAGCCAGATTAGTGAATATATGGAAATGTTTGGGATAGCAAAGAATGTGAGAAACTTTCTGCAAAGAAGCATGTGTCAGTGACAGCTTTCATTAACATCCAATTGAAAAAAACTGGTGCTGTTGATATGAAGAATGAGATATTTCAGGGTGACAAGGGAATACAAGAGAAGGGTTAGGTTGGTTTTTAAATAAAAGTTATATGGTAGAAACAAAATTACAGCAATAAACACATGGGGAGTATCTATCTTCAGATATAAGGCATGAATTCTAGAATAGAAAGGATGTGAACAGAAAAGCTTGGACAGAACAACGCGTTTCTCCCCAAGAGTGATGTTAATACACTATACTTTAAGAGGCATGAAGGAGCCAGAGGTTTGATAAGCAAGGAACACTGTGTCAGAGGAGAAATAAAAAGCTCGAGCTGGTATGTCATGAATTCTGCAGAAAAGCAGTCGATTTGTACGTCAGGACAGACAGTAACATGAATAAATGTGAATTCAAACAGCAGATTGCACAAATACTTAAACAGAAATGGACAGGGAAATGGCGGAGAAGATAGATAAGGACAAAGCCTGGAATTGGTTAGTTAGAAGTGATTTAAATACAAAGGCATTGGTATGTGCTGCACAAGAACAGGCGATCAGAACAAATTATGTGAAACAATACATTGATAAAGAGTATTGAGAATGCCCTCTGTTGGATGTGTGAAAATAGAGAAGAAAGTGTGCAACATATAGTAATTGAATGTGAGAACTTCGCTCAGAAAGAAAACAAGAGACATCATGATAATGAACCAATGAAAATACATTGAACGTTGTGTGAGAGAAATGCATTAAAACATACGGAAAAATGGCATGAAAATAACCCAGAGGAAGTTGGTAGAGGATAAAGGTGTAAAATTGTTGTGGGATATAAATATACAATGAAACAATGTGATAGACGCAAGAAAGGCTGACACTGTTAAAATTGATAAGAAGGAAAAAAGCTGTATAATAGTTGATATTGCAGTGCAAGCTAATGGAAGAGCACATGAAAAGGAAAGAGAAAATGTGGAGAAATACCAGGACTTGCGGAAGAAAGTTGGAAGACTGTGTCAATTGAGGAAGGTGCACTTTGTTCCTGTGGTTTTAGGTACCTTTGGAAGTGTGTAAAAACATTTGTTAGGTCGATTGAACAATTGGGGGTACCGGATGATGTTTGAGGTGTACAAAAAACTACCTTGTTAGGAGCTGCAAAGATTCTGAGGAGGGTATATGACTAACCTAACAAGAGTAATGACGACAATCTAACAACCAGAACATAACCTGGAAAAAATTATTATTATTATTAATAATAATTAATAATAATAATAATAATGATGATGATGATGATGATGATGATGAAGGAGAAGCATTTGTCTTTGTCCTATTCTCCGAGCTTACAGCGTAGCTAGTATTAAAAATACCTTTATTTCACAGATATTACTCACTACATCGGAAGGCCAACTTCGTGAGCATGAAAGATGTAGAATATATTCTTTGTAAATAGGGTCAACAGTAGTATTGGGTGTCATTTCAGAGGCATAGAACAGTATCCGCAAAGAGATACATATATGCAAGGATAATTTCTTCATTTATGTCTTTCAATATAACTAGCCATTATTAAAGTTGACATGCAATACCACTACAATATTCATTGACATGATCTTGTAGGAACATTTCAATCTAAGTGTTGTTTGCAATGAATATTCTGGAAAGTACAATTGTGTTCCAAACCTGCATAAAACAACTGGAAATTTCCCTCGGTCACTATTGACGTCATAATGAGGAGGCCGTGGCTTAATGGTTAGTGAAACTGCACCTTAACCAAGAGGTTCCGGGTTCGATTTCCCAAGCGGGCGACTTTAGAAATTCACAAAAGAAAAAGCTATTGGTTGGCGTCAGGAAGGGTATCCGGCCAAGAAATTCCTACGGAGCCCCAATAACTGGGGGAAAATCACATTAAAACGGAAAAAAAGCTATTAATGTCATTAAGTTGTGCTCATTCACAGGAAAAGATATGAAAAATCTGATTCTGATAACGTCAGTTGATGCTTACTTAAGAGCTTATTACCATAACACCGACAAAGATCTTGAACTAGTCCAAACAAAAACGTTGATGTGAACCAAACCAAAGCACTTTCACTTCTGCGCTCCAGTTTAACGACTGTAACAGACTGCTCAGCGGATGATCCAGTTGTATTTTGAAGGAAAGCGGTCGATAAAAGTATAGATCGTAGCAGACAATCACATGTATCATAACACATTTACTTTACTGATTGTTTATGATAATGATGTCAAGATTAAGATGCGCGATACACTTCTACGCTTCTCTATATTCTGTCATTACAGACAGATTAACTTTCTCAAATTACTTCAAAGGTTTTGTCCGTGATACAATGATAAATTGTCTAATACAGACTTTGTTAAACTCTTTACAACCATTCACCAAATAAGTAAAAACTTTCCATCTGTTAATGACAAAAGGAGAAAGAAGGGTCCTTATTCTAATTCCACATAAGCTTCCTGAAATATGTTAGACTGAACTTGCTTTTATTGAAAACTTGACAACAATGTCACATCTTATCTTATTGCAAAAAAACTGAGTGCAAGGATTTCCATTGAACATCAGTTACATCGTGAAAAGAGCTTTGAACTGACAAATCCCTTGCTTTGGTCAAATTATACTTAACTGTTTGTTTTAATTGTAATTTGTTGATTAGAGCACGTTTATAAAAGCATGCTCTGTTGACAATCACTCCAGCCTTATTCTGTCTAAACTCAATGAAAATATTTACCTTTCAAACACATCACACAAAATCTCGTCAATCTGATTTACACTCCAAATTAATGTACTTATTTAGAAACCAGTCTCTACTTGTTCCAAACCCAAGAAAATTCCAATCACTATCAGTTTTATCAATTCCCGATTTTTCTATGTCTAGTTTAAGAGACTAATGAGTAATGCTTTTGAAACGTACTTGATGATAATTCAATGAAATTGAATTGATGAAAAATGCAACTTTTATTGGCCTGTACATACCTGACACAACTTCAACTCCAATTCGCCATGCTCCTGTGTTAAAACACTGTACATGTTGTAGTATCGTACAAATCATTCATAGTTCGAACTGGCTTCACTGAGGAGCACGAGATCTAACTGCTTCTATTCATAGATACTTCTGGAAGGATTTTGAAAAATCTCAAACCTGTTTTGACAGTCAGCACAGAATATCTCCTACAAATCTTATGTACAATTATTGTTTAAAATGCAATTGTGGTAATATATATCACAAAAGCGATGAATTTAGAACCGATACACCTTTTTATAGATTGCAAGATACAAGTCAGAATTTTCCAGTATTGTACCAGTAATGATGTACCAATGGTTTTTTATATCATAAGGATAAAATGATATAATTAATAAAAAAATAAACGAAAGAATGAATTCGTAAGAATCTTTTCACTGAGCGTGAAAGAAAAGGTTAGAAAATTTTGGGGCAATCTCTAGGCTAGGGAGACAACATTAAGAAAGCTACTATAACCTTCAGATTATAAAAAAAAATCAATGAACTACTCGTATTAGCATTTTGAATTCGGATTGCTTGTGAGCGTTTTAAATCTTTCCTCGTTGTGTTACTATTCAAAGTTAAATTTTTTCTTGAAGATCGCTGAGCATTTGGTTCTCCGTAATTGTTGCATTATAATCGTCGCGAAGAAATTTTACGAAGCTATATTATTTAGAGTATTTTCCTTTAGAGACAATTTACAGACAATTTACAGACAATTTAGAAGCAATTTAGAAACGATTTCATTTTCTTCAATAAATCTTTATATCCGACAAAAACTTCAGTCATCTAAACAGCGTCTACATCGAAAAATGAAAGGGCTCTTCTGATCTATTTTTTATGATTTATGGGGATAAACCTGCATTAGATTTTTGTATTTAAAACACTTTTTTACTTTTTCAGCCCTCTCATTGTGTGAATTGTATCTTACTGTGTACATAATTGCAAATTCATTGAGTTTCACTGAAAGACTTGTTGATGTCATATCATGTCCAAGATCAAACTTCTCTTCACAATTATGTCGTCATGATTGAGAAAGAAGAACACGAACAACATCATCTGCAAATACATGCACAGGTAATAGATTTGTCCTTGTTTCGTTATGTATTCCCTATCCAGTAATGATGTCTCTTTCTATTGCCTTCCACACTTGATGGTCAGTGTATATAAGACAGTACTTCGAGGATTTCCTTTCTTTGTTGCCAAGTGTTATACTAAAGTCTTTACAGAACTCCAGCACAAAAATCACAGAAAACGACGAATGACAATAAAGGTCTTCTACCAGACAGCAACACATAAAAGAATGAGAAATTTGCCACAAATTTCAACCAAATCATGCTCCCAAATACATTTGGAAAATCCATACAAATTGTATCAATGTTTGTACTGTAGTCTATTCTGCCATTCCATTCCATTAGCTTGCATACCCGTTACAATAAACAAAGATTGAAATATTTGAACATCAAGATAGATAACTCAAAAGCAGACTCGTGCAAGACAAATTCCGGCATCAAATCTACACCAGGAGATTTAGATTGATCAAGCCCATGAATAACATTTGCAACTAAAGAGGTCAACAGGGTGTATAAGGTCATTAGCAAGATTAAAATTGTAAGTAACATGGCCAGGTCTCTCAGTCCTATGAGAATACGTCAACTAGGTCATGTGATAGGCATTAAAGTTACCAAAGATAAAGATGTCAGCGGTGTGCTGCTTGTCCATTAGTCCAGTCTGGTACTGGTCTCAATGAGTAATCAAGAATCAGAAGAGGGAGATTGATGCAAGAAAGTTTTATCTTTCTATTCAAGTCTTTGTATTCTAGCAGCTGGCAGATCCTATTAAGTACAGATAGCAAGACCATGAAAATGAGTTGTATTGTGTAGTCGAAGCAAATTTAAATAGCCACCAACTTGAAGATTCCTATAAATAACAGTGTCATTGAAACTCGTCCAGAACTTTCTTTTTCTTTCTTCAATAACTAACAGTCCATCATAACAATCTGATANTTTGGGGCAATCTCTAGGCTAGGGAGACAACATTAAGAAAGCTACTATAACCTTCAGATTATAAAAAAAAATCAATGAACTACTCGTATTAGCATTTTGAATTCGGATTGCTTGTGAGCGTTTTAAATCTTTCCTCGTTGTGTTACTATTCAAAGTTAAATTTTTTCTTGAAGATCGCTGAGCATTTGGTTCTCCGTAATTGTTGCATTATAATCGTCGCGAAGAAATTTTACGAAGCTATATTATTTAGAGTATTTTCCTTTAGAGACAATTTACAGACAATTTACAGACAATTTAGAAGCAATTTAGAAACGATTTCATTTTCTTCAATAAATCTTTATATCCGACAAAAACTTCAGTCATCTAAACAGCGTCTACATCGAAAAATGAAAGGGCTCTTCTGATCTATTTTTTATGATTTATGGGGATAAACCTGCATTAGATTTTTGTATTTAAAACACTTTTTTACTTTTTCAGCCCTCTCATTGTGTGAATTGTATCTTACTGTGTACATAATTGCAAATTCATTGAGTTTCACTGAAAGACTTGTTGATGTCATATCATGTCCAAGATCAAACTTCTCTTCACAATTATGTCGTCATGATTGAGAAAGAAGAACACGAACAACATCATCTGCAAATACATGCACAGGTAATAGATTTGTCCTTGTTTCGTTATGTATTCCCTATCCAGTAATGATGTCTCTTTCTATTGCCTTCCACACTTGATGGTCAGTGTATATAAGACAGTACTTCGAGGATTTCCTTTCTTTGTTGCCAAGTGTTATACTAAAGTCTTTACAGAACTCCAGCACAAAAATCACAGAAAACGACGAATGACAATAAAGGTCTTCTACCAGACAGCAACACATAAAAGAATGAGAAATTTGCCACAAATTTCAACCAAATCATGCTCCCAAATACATTTGGAAAATCCATACAAATTGTATCAATGTTTGTACTGTAGTCTATTCTGCCATTCCATTCCATTAGCTTGCATACCCGTTACAATAAACAAAGATTGAAATATTTGAACATCAAGATAGATAACTCAAAAGCAGACTCGTGCAAGACAAATTCCGGCATCAAATCTACACCAGGAGATTTAGATTGATCAAGCCCATGAATAACATTTGCAACTAAAGAGGTCAACAGGGTGTATAAGGTCATTAGCAAGATTAAAATTGTAAGTAACATGGCCAGGTCTCTCAGTCCTATGAGAATACGTCAACTAGGTCATGTGATAGGCATTAAAGTTACCAAAGATAAAGATGTCAGCGGTGTGCTGCTTGTCCATTACCTTATTAATGGAGTCTGGTACTGGTCTCAATGAGTAATCAAGAATCAGAAGAGGGAGATTGATGCAAGAAAGTTTTATCTTTCTATTCAAGTCTTTGTATTCTAGCAGCTGGCAGATCCTATTAAGTACAGATAGCAAGGCCATGAAAATGAGTTGTATTGTGTAGTCGAAGCAAAGTTAAATAGCCACCAACTTGAAGATTCCTATAAATAACAGTGTCATTGAAACTCGTCCAGAACTTTCTTTTTCTTTCTCCAATAACTAACAGTCCATCATAACAATCTGATATCATATCAATTTTTTCACAAACAAGTTTTGCATCGTACTTGGTTTCAAAATAAGAAATATTCCTCACTCTAGCAAGAAATAAAGAAATGATTAATTAGTTGAGAATGTTCGTCGTTAATGGATAAGAAAAGAGAAAATTGTGATTTTAGCATCGTTTGTAAGGAAATAAAGTAACTACAACCAAAATAAAAGAAAATGACCATTATTGTTACTATTATCGTTATTATTTCTTCATCATCATTATTAATATTATAGTTGTTAGTAAATGACGTGATTATACTCAAAATTTGTTGTTTTTTGTTTACTTATATATTTTATGATAGCCTTTCGACAAAGCTTTAAAAACAACATTTGTTTGATTCCAGATCATTAAATATTCAAGAGACAAAAACAATATGAAAACAATTAGCTGAATTCCTCTAGGCAATTGCCTTCTTGCAAATTACCCATAAAAATGATTGGATGCTTTTTGTAAAATTGAATATACCTTTACTTGGTATCGTAAATTTGATCATTTTCCATAATTAGGTTCATGTATCTCTATAAATGGGAGCAGATAAAGCATATTATGTGCTTTGTAATATTTGTATCTGTAAGCCCAGGACAACCCAAAGAGGTTTTGTCTTTCTAAGTCACAAACTGATTATTTTAAAAGTATTGTGTCTTCGTTATAAATACCAAGAACAATAATAATTATATTAAACGATTATATGCGATTATAGTAATTCATACCCTGGGGAACATTGCTATCTTTTCCGACCTTCTTGTTTAGCTTTTACCAATTAGTTATGTACATGATCATAGTCAGGTTCCATTAAGCTACTTTCTACTCTTCTTGTCTCCTTGTCCTAGCTTTTACAGTGACCTCTCATTATAATCTCTTTTTCCTCATTACTTATTTTCAACTTTGGTTCTCTTTGCTGCTCTCTTTCAAACTCGACAAGTCCTAAAGGTACGGATTTTTTACCCCTCAACAGAAAGTTGCCACCAAATCCTAAATTGAAAGACTAAAATCGATTTTTATTCGACGTTCAGAATTTATTTTGTACAGATACATACATATATATATATATAGTAATATTAGTAAAGTATACTAAGAGTGCTCAATGTTTCCAGAGCGTTTATAAATCCAGTATAGCATACAAAATAACTAGACAAATTTAGCAGTTACCACTAGTTTCATGTTTTCTTAACAATCTTCAAACTGCAATGAACCACTACAATATATATATATATATATATATATATATATATATATATATATATTGCTTGCGTAATGCGGAGAGCTTACTGCGCTTGCGTAGTTTTAGCACTCTGACAGGATCCCACAGTAACTCTTTAGGCTGTGTTTGCTCCGGCAACATGGCCAGAGAGTTACGTCTCAGAAGCTCAGGTATATATATATATATATATATATATATATATATATATATATATATAAGCTTATTTGATACATATATATATCATATATACATTACAATTTATTAATTTATTAATTTGTTTGTTTATGAAAACACTGGATACTAATTGGTCAGACTTTTGTCAAACGTTTCTCTATTCCGTAGCCAGCTTCATCAAAGAGATAAATAATGAACTTAGCCCATTCCTATAAATTTCACATGCGGCACTGCATGTGTACATGTATTTATGTACACATAACACATACACACACACTGTAGTAGGTAATCACTCGACAGTAGTAACAAAATATTTTAACAGTACCTCTTGTCCTGACAAAGTCCTCTGAAGTGATAAAGGTCTCCTTTCGTGGTGAAATGTCGCTGCTTTATCTTCTTTTCTTATACCATATTATATATTGTTTATTTATTATTGTCATCATATATATTATATTATTATCTATTATGTTATATCTATAACTTTGCTTATTTTACTTTGCCTAGGCTTAACATCAACCGATAGAAGGTAAAAGAGGAAGCGACTTTCTAAAATTAAGTTTAGAAAACGAAAATGTCGTGATTACTTCGGTCAAACATGATTACTTTGGGAAGTTTGTTGAGGTCATTCACTCTTTAACGAATGTTAATCTGTAGACCTTGATAAGATCCGAGTATTTCGGAATAATATCCGAGCACTCTCCGAATATTTTCCAAACACTTTCCGAACATTTTCCAACCACTTTCCGAACATATTCCCCAAATATTTACCCTGTGGCCTCGCCTAATGACGTAGTGGATTCTGGTTTTTATAAAACCAAGTGCAACAGCATATTTCATGAATAAACTAAGTTGTCAGTTGTATACGGTTCATGTTTTGGATTACATAAACTAAGACTGGGCAGATAAATATATAATCTAACATCAAAAGCTATTTCACTTTAGCCCATAAAATCCCAACAACTGAAAAGCAACCAGATTCTCAAAGAAATTCAAGTTACGTCCAAAATACATCGACAGGAAACAAATCTATATTGTATTTTTGTTGATATCGGTAACTGACCACTTAATGCCGTTCAGTTTGTAGCAATTGAAAAGTCCGAATGGTTTCTCTTGGTTATTCACCCAGTTTAAAATTCTGTGGCATCCTAATACTATTACTCTGACAAACCTTGTGGCTCAAAGACAAATACGAAGTATTCATTCATTTAGACACTGAAATCCTTCTTTCGACACATCAGAAGTTCCTTTGAACAAAAACTCATCTTAATTTTTATATTCCTTGGTCAATTATTTCAAGAATGAAACTGGTTCCCAGATCTCCTTTGTTAAATATAAAAAAATGAGGGAGAAAAACTTCAGAGGCACCATGCTCTTTTTACTGTTCTTGTAGAGAGGATGGGGGGACCATTCAATGGTAAAGAACTATTTTGAAGTAATTGAATGCATCATGCCCTTCCTATCGTCAACCACTAGCTTTCAGTGACGTTTCAAGATCTCTTCCCCTGAAGGATTCCCAACTGTAATCCCTTAATTGTTGTTCAACAGTATTATTATCTCACTCAGGGATTCTGTGAGAAAAGGTTGCGAATCAATAAACCAAAATCAGTTGCTAGATCTTGGAATTGTTCCTTTTAAAATAAGAAAACTATACTCTTTAAAAATTGAATGAAAATCTTGTGGCTTGGGGGGGGGGGATGGCTTTTTGGCTTTATAATCGACAGTATGCCTAACGACTCTGTCAACCCTTTACAGAAACTCCAGGTAACTAGAAAGTTAAGCCCTTCCCTCACATCTATGAGAAACAAACTAATTACAGAAACGTCAATAAATAAAAGTGATCACAAGCAGAAGTACCTGTAGAAGTTAGTTACTGGCATGTTCCCTTGATACTAGATACTGGCATGCTCCTGAAGTTTGTTGCCTGTGTTATGTCGATATTGTCAGCACCCAATGTTTGTTTATCTTTCAACCGGGCAAAGAAACTCTATATCAGAAGCACTAAATTTTCACTTATTGCTCAATCGTGATGATTCATGCTAGCAACACTCACAAACAAAAGATTGGATCGCCAATGGAAAGCGTGACCAGGAGATAACATCCATCGACCACCTGATGAGAAGAAAGCTCTGCGAGTAAGTGTGCAAATGTCTACATGGGGATGTCTGTGTGGATTTCAAGAACTACTTAGAAGTAATGAATAACAATACAAGAAATGACAATATTTTATTGAAAGTACCTAAGATTAAATTAGAGAACACAAAAAAAAAAGGTTTTTTTTACTGGAACTATATTTTTAATGAGTTACCTGTCACCACTAGGATGGTGGGGTGTAGAATCGCTCTCCAAGTTTTTAACATATTTTAATTGAATAAAGTTGGATATATTTATTTTAAACTATTTTTAAACGCATTCTGCAGATTTTTATTCTTTTTTTTCTATCAACAGGATCCAATGGTAGAACAGAATTTATTTGTAAATATTATATT
The DNA here is from genome assembly GCA_003991215.1 of Morbakka virulenta. NCBI lineage: Eukaryota > Metazoa > Cnidaria > Cubozoa > Carybdeida > Carukiidae > Morbakka > Morbakka virulenta. The sequence continues at coordinate 1,957,061 of RDPX01000008.1, read as the reverse complement.
TGTAAATATGTAAATTTTGAATTGGCCTATCCTGTAAAAACATTCGTGAATAATAATAATATTACAATTATTAATAATAATATTATTATTATTAATAATAATA
>RDPX01000008.1:1929227-1942032 GCA_003991215.1 Morbakka virulenta | reverse complement strand
GAGAGAGAGAGAGAGAGAGAGAGAGAGAGAGAGAGAGAGAGAGAGAGAGAGAGAGAGAGAGAGAGACGGTACCTTTCTAAATTTGACGCCAGCCACGGATGGTAGACTTCTAGGGATAGATAATGGCCTCAAATGGTTTCATAAAAATACTACAGATTCTTTTGAAGATTTGATTATATTGTGCTTTTAATCTCTGAGGGATTTTGTTTGTCAATTTTTTGTTTCTATTCATCTAAATTGTATTCTCAACATAGATCAAATAATTTATTGAAAAGCAATTTTTCTAATTTTAGTAGATTTACGCACTACACTTTACGACACCTTAATTTACTAGAATTAACATTACTGCTCTTAATTGATTGATGGAATTTATTTGCGGAATTAGCATACATTATAATCTAATCTATAATTCAATTGTTAAACATCAGTCCTTTGGGACATCTCAATAACATTCTTATCGTGACTTATTAATTCCATTAAAAATTTCACGTAATTTTTGAGTTGAAGTAAGAGTATGTATAAGCTCTTATCGATATTTCTAACTATGTGATTTGTAGTGTAATTACATACCTCGTAAAAGAGTTAGAACATTGAAAAGGACACGTTTCCTGTAAAACAAAGCATCATTAGTGGGTTTAAGCATACAATAGAATCCTGGAAATCAAAGTACTGGTCTTATCTGAATTTAAAAGTTATCCATGCTCTTCACAAATTTCCATGGATTTGTTACAAGTTATTAAAGAAACTTTTGTATAGCGGAGTGTCAGACTTAATAGGAACAACACAGAACTACTCATACAGCCTTCTCAAATTTGGGTTCAATTTGCCTGACAGACAGCAACAAGGCTATATGGCTAGCATGAGGAGCAGAATGGGTCAATCTTGTTCAGGAAGTGAAATCATCCAACATAGAAAGGACAGAGATATTTGGGGAGCCATGATAGTTAACGTCGATAGGCTGGACACATAGATAGATAGATAGATAGATAGATAGATAGATAGATAGATAGATAGATAGATAAATAGATAGATAGATAGATAGATAAATAGATAGATAGATAAATAAGTAAATAGATAAATAAATAGATAGACAGATAGATGGATAGATAGATAGATAGATAGATAGATTGATTGATAGATCGATCGATCGATCGATAGAAAGATAGATAGATAGATCGATAGATAGATAGATAGATAGATAGATAGATAGATTTATTTCCTGAAAAACTTACCTTCTACTCAAAATCATTCGGTCGACCTAATCTTCCGTTACGCCCTAATACCTCTTTCTCATGTAGCCTCGCCTTTAATATCTAAGATAACCAACAACAATTCAATCAATACCTTCACAGATCCCTGGTTATAACTGATTATGGTTATTATTTTGGTACTCTCTAATTATCGGTACCTACCTTTTCCGAATGTAATTTGAATATCCAACAAAACTCCTGACTCGACCAAAATCCCAGGGCTTAAAGAGAAAAATGATCGCCATTAGGTCAAAGAAATCAATTCTTATAAAAATTTTCATTAAAAATTATGGATATATTTCTTTTCCACAAAAGTTCAAGCAAACTGGACTTTTGGCCCCTCTGTTCCTTCCGTTATTTCTTATTTTGCCAATACTCTGAAAATTACAAGATTTTCTTGAAAATAATTTTATATAGATGAAGAAGATTTGGCATTGTAGAAAAGTGAAATATTTGTGTGGCGCCAACTGGATTCGAAGTAGTGCCTATGGTTATTAAGCCACTGGGACTAACACAAGAGCAATCTAAGCTCATTCTTCACCAGATCATTTTTGCAAACATATCATTCACTTAAGACGACCGCTATTTCTTCCTGCCTCTATCGTTAGACCTCATACCCTAATCACTCATATAGGGCTGGGCCTTCCACAGGACAACGACTTCAACCATATCGGTAACCATGTCTTTCACTCAAGTGAAAATTATTGTTTGAAAGAAATTCTATTGAAGTACAAAGCCCGGTAGCTTAGAGTGTTTTTGGTAGTGTTTTTTTATTAGTTGCCGTTTTAGAAGTCATCATTCCATACATTTTCTAAATGAAATCTTACCAGACTACTACCACAGAATAAGGATAATATATTTATATATAAAATACATTTGATGAAGTTTAGTTAAGTTAATAGTGTAGCAGGTGTTATAAATGATGACCCAAAATAAAGATCTTAAATCGGTTTTGGAAGAAAAACAATTTTGGCCGAAAGTAGTCTTATACATACAAACATAGGTTCTTAACCCAATAGATCTTACGGGACTCTAGGGCACTGACTAACATACAAGTCAGTTTGACAAACTAAAACTTTCTCTTATTGCATTCCCGAGGAAATGTCAACCGATTTTTCCTCTTTCACTTCTTGCACTATCACATTTTCCAGCACTGTCTTATTGTGATTGCGTCCATGAAGGCAACCTCCACGTGGTGATGCCTGGATACTGATTAGCCAGGTTTTTCTGACTAGTTAGTAACGAATAGACTTCGATTCAAGCTGTTCTTCCGTACCATTGAAGAAATCGATCTCGTCGTTCATGTGATTTTGAATCTGGTTCGTCGTCGATTTGGAGAAACTTTTAAAAAAATTAAACCAGGAAATGTGCGTCTTCGACGCCCCTGTAGTTGGGAGAGATATTCCCGGTGCAGCCTAATCACTTGGTCTCCAGCAGCTTACANAATCTGGTTCGTCGTCGATTTGGAGAATTTTTTTAAAAAATCCAACCAGGAAATGTGCGTCTTCGACGCCCCTGTAGCTGGAAGATATATTCCCGGTGCAGCCTAGTCACTTGGTCTCCAGCAGCTTACACACACACACACATGATTGCCTCATCTCGTATACTTCTCGTCGACGAACACGAGCCTTTTTGTTAAGGTGTCGTTAGATGCTCGTGCAACTTGTGCAATCCATTTTCTGTTCTGGTTTCTTATATACTCTGTCAATCATTAGACTTCCTTAGGAAGTTCTAGTAATTCGATTTGACCTGTTATCGGTAAAATCAAATTAGATGCAAAATAATTTCCTTTTCCTTCGGCTACAGGAACATTATGCGAGTTCTTCTCATTTTTCAAACCCTTATTCACAACTTGGAAATATCTGTATTTATGCATTAGCTATCAGTTTTTTAAAATATATGTGCAGTCGTTTTCAAATTGATTTCTTTGAGTTGCAGCTAGTTGCAATTTCAATCTGTTGTTTCTCCTCTATCTCGTTTTCTTGTGCGCGAAAAGAAGTTTAATTCAAGATATCCATTGCCTGTTGCCAAGAACAAAGTGACTTCCAAACATCAAAGGCTATCCCTCTCATTTGCAATTCTGTATTTTTCTTATTCTGTATTACCACGGTAGATTTGTCACATTTTATTATGCAAGGTGCTTCTGAAAGCCTCGTATTACATTTTACACAAAGTGACTTAGGTAATAATGACGGGACCTCTTAAACATTCTCCATTTTTCATTCATATACTGTGCTCTTATCGTAATCGCCATTGTAATCGCCATCCCGTTTAACTGTGAGTTCTTCTTCAACCGCTGGTATCCAAGCATCTTGACCAATACGAAAACCCGGTAATATCTGAGTAAAAATTAAAGTACCGAGTTCAAATGACTTAAAAAACACCCAAGTGTCCAAAATGCAAAAGTAAAAATTATCATGCTTCTTATATACCGATAGCTTTGACTTTCTCATTTTGTCGTGTCATACAAAAATCAAAACATTTTGTGCCCAGACGTTTGTTTCCACAAATCAAATATTACCTATGTCAATTCTATGCACTCTCTGCCGCTCTCTCATTCTTTGTCATTCTACATATTAAGAATTGAAGAGCACTTCTTGTAGACAAATTACATTTGTCTACAAGGAAGAGGCAATGCAAGTTGAATTGGCTCCGATGTTCCTAAATGAAAGACACACCTAACTCTTTCACAAACTGTTTGATCTCGACATTTTCACCACGTTCTCATATGAATGGAGGCATTGTAACTTTTTCATTGATTTCTTGGTGCTTGCCTTAACTATGTATAAAATCTACAAATGAAACCAAATTCTTCCAGTCTTCCCAAGCCTCAAAGATTTTTTTCCTACTTTTCAAACATGAGATGAATGGCTCGTAGAAAAAAACAGTTGTGGAGACGCCAGCTTTGTCAGAGAGAATGAAAATACACGTTACATTTTTTTAATGAATTCCTTGAAAGAAAATGCAAAATCTCAGAAGAAAAGCTTCTGATGGACAAAAGACAAGGTGTGTTGAGCATCTAAGATTAATTATCTTCTGAAAGGGACTGAAAATTGCTATGAGATACCAGAGGTGGGAGGCATACGCATTTTGAAAAGCTTTTATTATCAGTAGACTCGTTAGGTAGAGGACGTGATTCTGCAATGGAATTCGAATGACGTCAAATAATTAGGAATCGCTATTCTCTGCCAAATGTCAAACAAGAAGCCTTTTGTGGCCATTGTAAAAAAAGACAAATGGTACATGAGAGAACAACCTTCAGAAATTGGTGTGTGGTAGTATGGTTGAGTGCCTTCTCCCTTCCTCATAACGAAGACAAATCATGCAACACAAAAGAAAATGAGAAGTTTCTAACCTGGCGCTTTTGGTGTAATTAAATTACTAATCTTTGTAAAAGGGTCAGAAACAATCTACTATGACTCAAAAGGGAATTTTGTATAAAAAAGTTGTCAATGATTATATTATGAATTACTCTCTCATCCAAGGCACAGTATCCTGAAACGATTTCAACGAGTTTTCCCAAAGCGGGAAGAGGATTCTCTCAAATGTTTTTACACCCACACTCTACTGACCAAGAAAAATATCTAAATTCCTATTAATTTCAATAATGGACAAGCCCTGCATCTTTCGAATTCACAAGAAGCAATTTCCTTAGATGTAACAGCTTTATCATGTCATGAGTCGTAAGTTTTTTCTGAGCTACGTTTCGAGAGATACTTCTCCCATCGTGAGCCTGACAATGCTTTCGACTCATGACATGATAAAGCTCTTACATCTATGGCTTCCTCTGAGTCCATAAAGTTCAGAATTTTCAAGATTATTAGAGAAACATATGAAGATGATATTCTTCAGTCTTGGAGCCTGACAATGGGAGAAGTATCTCTCGAAACGTAGCTCAGAAAAAGCTTACGACTCATGACATGATAAAGCTCTTACATCTATGGCTTCCTCTGAGTTCATAAAGTTCAGAATTTTCAAAAGCAATTTCCTTATGCCTGTCTGATCACATCTCCAACCGACACTCAAACAGGTGCAGCTGTATCTTGCCAGATTGAAGATCTTAAATGAACACAACTTTTTCACTTGGCTTGTCACAGACGTGTCAGTTTGGAGCGAAAATTATAGTTGAATTGATTGTTGAAAACCAATACAACACTGTTGTTTTTCACACAATTTCATTTTAGGCTAGTAGACACATACCAAATTGATTAGACAAAATACTTGTTTATGTACCTATATTAACAAATGAATATGAAATGTCATCAGTAACAGTGATCTACCACATTAAAAGGTAGGAGCTATCATATAATCAGATATACAAGTAAGAAGAACTAACTTTACAGTACTCAGAGTTTCATGTCTCTGTAGTCTTTTTACGTTATATAGGTATATTTTATACAGCTGAAGATTGTGAAAGACATGAAACTCTGAGTACTGTAAAGTTAGAGTTTTTCTTACTCCTACATCTGATTATATGATAATAATATAAATGCAGTACCCCTAAGACGAGTATATCAGTTGAATATCAGTTTAGCGTATGCTTACACTTTTGTATCAGTTTCATTTAGGTATATGAAGGCGATTACAGAATAATCACCCTCATATACGCTTTCCATCTCAAGCCACATGTAATCAGTTATTTAATTATAAAAGAAAATAGTATATAAATGTTATATTAACAAATGAATATGAAATGCCATCAGCAAGCAACTGTGCTCTACCACATTAAAATGCAGGAGCTATCTTTTTATCAGATGTATGAGTAAGAAAAACTCTAACTTTACAGTACTCAGAGTTTCATGTCTTTCACAATCTTCAGCTGTATAAAATATACCTATATAATGTAAAAAGAGTACAGTAAGACATAGGGTTCGTATAAAACAGCAAACTTCAATAACATATTGCATTTACTATATAAGTAAGTATTGTAAAAGTAAAATTCAGAATTTTTAAAAATTTCCTTCCTACAACCTTGAAATAGTTAAAAAGGATAATTTATCTTATCAACTAAGAGTAATTGATATTATCAATTGATAAATACAAAATTCTTTAACAACAAATTCAAGAAAGTTTATGTCATTCTAGTACTAAACAAAGAAGCAACTACAATTTTCTAGGACTTTCAGGATTAGATTAGAATTTATTAGAACGTTTTAGAACTTTGTAGTGGAACGTCGCAGAATATTGGAAAATATTTTAGCTAATTCCTCGGGACTCATCAACAAAAAGAACATTAATAATGTGATTTTTATTGTAAAATTAGATGTCCTTTAATAACTTCCATTGATCTCACAGGCAACATACAGAAATCATTTCTTTGAGTCTAATTTCCTCCAGGGACCACGTTACTGCACTACTGAAGCCCTTACTGGCCCAGATTTACTTCACAGACAACACAAAAATATTGGTCCATATCAGGCTGTTTGTTATATCCATTTAAAAGATTCAAAGTGTTTCCTCGTCTCATCACTTTCTTTTCTCCGTTTTTGAGAAACATTATTGATTGTTTCTTGAGTGATTCTTATCAAAAGATACATAACTACTTCTTGTTGGATACTTTCGCGCAATAAGATCATCTCTTCTTTTCAAATTAAGAAAAAGATGTGTTATGGAAAGGAAATTTGACATATTTTTTTCTTTTACTTTGAGTTTGCATTATAACATAGATTACTGTAATATCTTGTCCAAAAGAAATAGATTGATTAATCAGGCTTACGGTGTCCGTAAGACAGGAAAATAAGAGTGAAGACAACTTTAATTATCAGCACCATGAAGCGATAGATTCTATAAAATCACTTCAAGGTAGATATAGGACCTCATGCCAAGAGTCGTAAGCTTTTTCTAAGCTACGTTCCGAGAGATAGTTTTCCCATCGGTAAGGCTGACGATGGGAGAAGTAGAACAGGCGCCGATTGCTCACGTGGTAGATCATGTGACCACGATAGGCATAAACAATGACTCGAATCCAATTCAATGTGAACATAAACACCTTTCTACAAGTATTTTACTATTTTTTGAGTTGTTGCTGAATTAAATGAATTCGGATTTTCATTTTTAGCTTTGTGTATTATCGGTATAGAGTGAGCGTTCTCATTACGGAGTCGCTAATATCAGCCCAGTGTATGCACCATCTTCACAATAAACTAGAAGGCATCCCCTGGTGGTACATTTAAGTATGGACGGACAGGATAACCAATGTGGACGTTCTGCGTAAGGTAGGGACTAATAGATGTCTATTACAGACGATCATGAACAGGCAGATTTATTTTGTAGGGCATGTGATGAGGAAGGAGAGACTTGAAGAGGGTGTGCTGACTGGCAGAAGGGAAAAGATCAAGGGGAAGACAAAGAACTACATACTGGGCATGGTTAGAAAGTGCAACTGGTTGGAGACCCACTGTTCTCACTCAGGATCTAAGGAGCCGCCAAGAGAAGGATGTTATGACTACCGCCTACGCCAGAATTCTGGCACGTCACCCAAATTGATTGATTGTTTGATTAATCAGTGAAAAAAAAGATTTATTTTGTGATCACAGCATTGATTTTTTAAAGGTTTTAGCAACAAATTATGGTTAAATAGTAATGAAATCAAGATGACATAAACCCAGGTTTTTATGTATCATCTATTACATGTATATGAAATACGCCTATCCAGAAACAATCAGGTGGTATCAACCATGGTAATAAAGGTATTACAATATTGAAATCGCATTATAGCTTACTCCTGCAATTTTTCTTAAAACTATGTTCAATGTTCACCCTAAAAATACATTATTATATATTTGAAGAACAAAGCAAAGTGTCTTTAGGCAGGGGGAGGAGAGGGGTTAATTCTAAGTTGTAATTTGAAAAAAGGTAGTAAGTTTGAAATAGGGTAGTTTCAAACAGAGGTTTAAATATTCTGATTGGAAGATTTCTATTTTCAGTCGTTTAATGGCACAAAAAAATTGTAGAAGCAGATGTTTATAGTGCATTATCGTAATCGTTCAAATAAGTGCCCGGGCGCTTATTTAATTTTTATGCTTTTCAGGGGGCGCTTATAAAATTATTTTCTTAAAAGTGGGGCGCTTATTCAAACGATTACGGTATGCATGGAGTCGCGGTAACAACGAAAAATGGAACGTCAACCATCCCAATATGTCACAAAAATTAAATAGGGAAACATAGTTGACATAACAACACTCGGCGTACTTGTGAGTCTGTTTCAGTTTCGATGTTGATTTGGAACAATAGTCGATCTGCGATTGTAAAAAATGTGAATGGCTGTCTTCTCTGTTCTAAATGTTAAACGTGCCAATTAATGGAAGGATTTTGAAGCAACCCCTCCACTTTGTCGGTCACAAAATATCTTTGAGTAATAACAATGATATTTTAGGACATTTAATTGAGCCCATTAGAGTTTTAATTTGCTTGCTGTTTTAAACACGTGCATCCTACCATCTGTTATGCTTAAGATTAGTATTTTTGATTGAATCACTGAGTGTGGAAAATACATTGTCGGTCAAGATGAAATTTGTGTTTCAATTCATGACACAACAGGTCTTGTAATTTTCGACGTGTGATTTTGAAAAGTACATATTCATGTCAGATGCCACAATTTCAGCTATTTACTCAATAATAAACACACTTGGGCATTGACTCATTAAAGTTCTCATTCAGTAGCCAACAATTAAATGGTGCAAATGAATGTTAACTAGATGAGTTAAATTTCGTAAAATATTGTCCAAAATACCATGTATCTAGACCAGAGGGTAGATTCCGGAGTTTGAGATCCACATAAGACGGGGGAGGGGAACAGACTGAAAATCAGACAGAGCAAAATGAGGGGGAAAGGGGAAGGAACAGGTATGGAGTTGGAGGAAATAGACAGGACAGGACAAGTCGTGTAAGGTCCAGCTCTAGGTCTTGTAGTGTTTATTTGTAGAGTGGATTTCCGTGGTTCTCTATGAGAAGAAGACTGTTAATAAATTAATAAATTTGATCAATGGTATTTTGTGATTCGTGAAAATCGTCTGTTCTTTTTGTGATTAATTACACTGTAGTTACCTGACAGAATGAATTATATTGACTATTGGTTGTAATGTCTTAAGATATTCTGTAAAATTTTTCCTTCCAACTCTCGCTGCTAGAACACTTAGATTTGTTTACGTATTACCCTGGTACGTCTTGGCATTAGCTTGATGTTGATCCGAGATGACGTTGCAAGGAAGTAGGTCACTGCTATCAGATTCCCATTTCTTAACAGTTTTATTTGTAAAAAGTGGCTTTTTCATCAGTGAATGTCGTAGTTACACATCTGAAAAATAATTTGTTTGGCAGATGTTACGAGCGAAAGGTCTGACTCTTTTGAGTGGTGCATTTATACTTTAAGCAAGATCTTTCAGTTGCTTCTGCTCCAGCAAGATATCTGCTTGATACCTCGTTCCTAACAGTGTGTGCATATGGTGTAGAGACTAGGGAAGAGGAGAGGGTTATCTAGGAAGCTATGAGCAACACAGTTATAAGTTAGTCAAATAGAGTTACCAACAAAACAAAGAAATTAATTAAAAAGTCTATTAGAATGCCCTCATAATAATATTATTATTATTGAATTTGTCATGCTGCTTGAAGAAATAGAATAAACCTCATTAATGAAAGCATACACACAGATATATATATATATATATATATATATATATATATATATATATATACATTTGTATACAGCTGAAGATTGTGAAAGACATGAAACTCTGAGTACTGTGAAATTAAAAGTTTTTCTTACTCGTACATCTGATTATATGATAGCTCCTACGTTTTAATGTGATAGAGCACTGTTGTTGATGACATTTCATATTCATTTGTTAATATATATATATATATATATATATATATAGATAGATAGATAAATAAATACATACATACATACATGCATACATACATACATGCATACATGCATACATCATGATTGATTGTTTCGTCTTGTCAAACGAGTGTCATTCCTTCATTTCTTTCTTCTTCCTGCTCTTTCCGCCCATGTAGCCTTAAGTAGCTCTTGAGACCTGCAAGCGACCTGCACAATTTGTGGCAGACGTGGCATACCTCGGTGATTCCTTGGGGTGGAAACATTGGGGTTTTCAGACTGCATGTCACCAAGAGAATGACCTACAAGACCGGCATCACCACCATACTGGAGCTCACTGACAAAACTTTCACGTACAAGAGTCTTCGCTTGGAATCTCCTCAAGTTGAACACTTTACCAGTTGTTCTAAATCTGAAATTAAGTCATAAGCATACCACAGGACCGCAATCAAATACAGTGAAAATAGAGTTGGGGCAAGAATGTTCCCCTGTTTCATTTCATTGTCAACAGCAATTTCTTCTGATAATTGACCATTGAAATTTACATGAGCTTTCAAAGAATGATGTAACTGTCTGATTTTATCTTTAAATGGAGGCGTAGAACCATATTTGCCAAACACCTTTCAGAGAGCATCATGATTAACAGTGTCAAAAGCCTTAGTGAAGTCCACAAATACTTGGCAAAGAGGGAGACGTTGCTCTTTACACTTATCAATGAGCTACCTGGCGGCGAAAAAAAACATGTCGACATTTCAACGCCCTCCACGAAAACCAGACTGGCACTCAGGAATAACGTCCTTGCCAACACTTATCTCCAACCAATTCAAAAGCAGTCACGCATATACCTTTCCAACAACTTCAAGCAATGAAATTCCAGGAATACCTTTTACAAATTGGCTTCTTGCCTTTTTCTTTGTATAGAGTGACTAAAATGGCATCAATCCAGTCTTGAGCAATTGGATTATTATTCCAAACAGACATAAGCTGAGAGTGAACTGCTTTATTAACGTTCACACCACCATGAAACAGCAAATCGACTGGAATGCCATCAAGGCCTTGCGCTTTACCTGTGTTAAGCTGTTTAATGCTTCCAATAATATCTGTGAGAGATGGCTCAATATCTAGCTCCGGGTACAAATCTCACTGTGGAATACTATCTACAACAGTATCATCCACAACAGAAGGGTTATAAAAGAGATCCAGGAAATGCTCAAAGCAGCTTCCCATTATTTTATCAGGTGTCTCCAGTAAGGTGGTCCCATCCTTTGTCAAAAGTGGTGTGATCAAGGACGGTCTTGGACCAAAAGCCTGGTGTAACAAGTCATAGAACATTTTCATGTCTTTTCTGTTGAAACCCAACTGTATTTGTTCAGACAGATCTGACCACCACTTATTCATAATTTGGCACAACCTCCACTGAACACTCCTTTTCACATTAAGAAAATTGGCAACATAATGTAACCTGTTTGAAGATGAAAAGCTGAGAAGTTTGTTCTGGGCTCTTCTCTGTTTATTAAGGAGGGCATTCACTTCATCACAGTTAGCATTAAACCAGACCCGGTGCTTGGTCACACTCATTCCCTGAGTGTCAGCCCCCTTTTCAAAGATAATGTCTTTGAATCTATCCCAATCACAACCTGGGAAATCCGTTTCGTCAAAAGTTGATTTCAAAACATCTCTGAAAGTGGCATCCTTTAACGTGGAAACATCAATGCGTTTTGCTGCATTGATCCATTGAAGTGAATCTTACGGCGAATTGAAATTACAAACATACATACAAACATTCATACATACATACATACATACATACATACATACATACACACATATACATAGATAAATACATGCATACACACATACACACATACACACATACACACATACATATATATATACATATATACATACACATACACACATACATACATATATACATACACATACATACATACATATATATACACAATACATACATAAATATACATACAGACAAACATACATAAACATACATACAGACACATACAGACACATACATGCACACATCATACTATGAGTGAGCTTTGATATTTACTTTTTTTATTATCATTTTCAATCAATAATTATTCTTTTGAAATATTAAATTGGAATATTAAAAAACGGAGTAAAAGTCATTAGATATGAAAGAAATAAAGAATAAATAAAGTCTTATCGAAAGTAAAGGATTCGACCAATCCGAATCAAATCTTAACTCTGCGCTACAGTGTTAAAACCAAAGCAAATGAACTGAAGTCTGACCATTAAAATGAGACCTTTTTATACGTGATAACAGTGCCAGATGAATATAAATTTTGCATTCGTCTAATATGATAATGATACAGTGTAGATAGATAGATGGATAGCTAGGCAGATAGCTAGATAGAGAGGTAGATGGATAGATAGATAGGTAGATAGATAGATAGATAGATGGATAGATAGACAGATGGATAGATGGATAGATAGATAGATAGATAGATAGATGGATAGAGAGGTAGATAGAGAGGTAGATAGATAGATAGATAGATAGATAGATAGATAGATAGATAGATAAATGGATGGATAGATGGATCGATAGATGGATAGACAGACGGATGGATGGGTGGATGTGTGGATGGGTGGATGGGTGGATGGGTGGATGGGTGGATGGGTGGATGGGTGGATGGGTGGATGGGTGGATGGGTGGATGGGTGGGTGGGTG
>RDPX01000008.1:1911677-1925602 GCA_003991215.1 Morbakka virulenta | reverse complement strand
ATGATGATGATGATATTGATGATGATACTGATGATGATGATATTGATGATGATGATATTGATGATGATGATGATGATATTGATGATGATGATGATATTGATGATGATGATAATGACGATGGTGTTGATGATGATAATGATGATGATGATGATGATATTGATGATAATAATGATGATGGTGTTGATGATGATAATGATGATGATGATAATAATGATGATGATGATATTGATGATGATGATGATGATGATGATGATGATGATGATGATGATGATGATGATGGGCTCATCTTTTGAAATGCATCTTTGTCAAAAGTATTTTTTGATCTCAGTAGAGCATTTAAGGTCTGATGTAAGTACATATGCAAGATATTTAAACTTCTAAACTTGTTTGTTTTATTAATTACAATAACAGAAATAGGCATTTTCAATAATTTTCAACAAATTTTTTGAAGTTTTACAGAACAAAACCAAAAACCTCAAAACTGCATGACACTTCGAAATGCTTTTCTCAGCCTCTATTTGATAACGAGGATCCTTCTTTGAAGGCAAAATTCTTCGAGAAAGATCTCTGAAACATGGGCTAAAACAATTGTTATGTATGTATAAATATTAATTAGCACTACACGTTGCCTAGAACTGAAGTACTGATCAATGTAAACAATAGTGAAATAATCTCGTATTAAAACGACCTTAACAGCAAGTCCATAGCAACGTTTGATACAAAATGAGTGTAATCCGTTGCTGTATATTGACACCAAGAATTGTTTTTAAGAACGTGACACCAGATTTGGAGGTGCTTTTTAGAAGTAGCCAACATTAAGTCCTAGCAAGTACTTAAGGAGAAACTACAAGACCTCGGCAGCGACATGTATTCCATAAATACTGTTTCTGCCCCCCTCCCAAATACAAGCAAAATTATTTACCAGGAGCTTTGCAGTTGGGCCAGAGTGACTGCTGAAGACTACAGTTATAACGTGGCTCAATTTTTTATCTGAGGCTTTTTAATTTGAGAGACAAATATTTTCATATTGTTAAAAAACACTAAAATTAAATAGCAATAAGAATAGTAATTTCGTTTCCTTTTTGTGGTTAATGATGACATAAAATTCTAACAAAAACAACAAAAATTCAAATCAATAAGCAATTAAAAGGTAATTCGTCATTTACCTAGAATTTCAATGAATGTGGTTACCAAAGCGATTAGTTGACCCTTGTAACTCCCTTATTTTATTTTCAGGATGCTATTCTGCAAAGCTTTGTGCTGTCCTAACTCAACCTGACACGTTATTTCTTTAAAAATGACTTTTTGTTTATGTTTAAGTTTTGTGTGTGTGAAATTAAAAAGTTCAGGAGTGTATCTTAACTCTGAATTTTCCCTCTCCTTGTAAATAATACTGGTAATTTCAAGATTTAACATACTAGATTAGACAGGATAAATTCTTTTTTCTTATCACATAATAATTTATTATTTTTACGAAAAAGAAGATAATTCAGAATTTAAAAAAAGGATAATTTTTCTTTAACAAGATGCCATTTAATAAAAAACTGATTGGTGAAATCTCGCAAAACGTAAAAATCCATTTTCAGTAATTGAAAAATAGTTAATTCAAAACTAATATGTAATCGACACTAAGAAACCTTACAAAATACTTTATCAATTTTGTAAGCACTCTCAAAGTCACAAATAGATCTGTCTATGAATATTAGGAAATTTCTTATCTTAAAAATTCTGAGCTGTATGGACTCAGAGGAAGCCATCGATGGGAGAAAAAAAGCTTAAGAGTCATAATGAAGCTCTTACTTCTAGAAAATTCCTACTCTATACTCATGTAAAACAGATCCCACCCTATATTTTTGATTACTGGGAAATCCCACTGATAACTATGAACCCAAGATGACGAGTTCACCTCAACACCCACCAATATTGATAATAGCAATTAATGGTTGGCATGATGATTAATTTTGTCTAGAATATTGTATATCTTTGACTATTGTTTACTATAACGGTGAATTAATCTACTGTGTTCTATAATCATCTTGAAAAATCTGATCTTTAATTGCTTACTTCAAATAGGATAGTTGATCTCCATAGGTGAGGTAAATGCAAAGCCTTTTTGGAAGGTCGTCATTAAAATGGTTTGAAAAGTAGACATGGAGTATTCGTTGTAACTGTAGTTGTTTAAAATTCACAGTATTGAAGGTAAAGTCTTGCTCCAAATACTAAATGGCAAATACTAATTCAGGTAGAAGTTGTTTAAGCACTCAACAACTACTGATTTACTAGAAGTAGTAAATTCCCACTGTCTGAGAACAGCATAGATTAATTGAAAACACTTCCACCAACTCTATTGGTTTTTCCGGAGAGTCACCAACTCTTTAGTTCTTGTACTGCCAACTGTCAGGTCATATACAGTCTTCACGACCGGTTCATCATCGTTTTTAAAGAAACTTTTAAAAACTAGAAGAGCCACCCCGCTTCTGCCTCAGACAATGGCTAAAGTAACATTAAATCATTGCTCAATAAATCTGAATTTATCCGCCCTTATCACTTGGGGATCGCTAAGAAGCTTTTGTTAAATTCATTCTTGGATTGGAGATTATTGAAAACAGCCCTATATTAATACCCTCTTTCAGGCCCTGATGACTTCTAGTAAAGTCAAAAAATGACATAGTCAATGTTAAGCGCAGAGCTCAAAAGTACCCTGATACTGCATTTTAGTTTTTTCTGTTGCCTGATTACTTTTATCTCTGGATTGTAAAGCTCTATCCATGCCAATATTCGCCCAAGAAGCCCCTTAAAGCTGCACCAGCGTTCATATCAAAACATTACATAACATATGTTTAGCGCAAGATTTCCAAGTTCCCTAAACCAAATGTTAACTTTTAAGATTGTCTGAGGTAAATACATTTTTCGTTTCCACGTCTCTATCTTAGATATTGGGCCTACAGGTCCCTCCTTTAAGCCAGATTGGCCGCTTCAGTGGTCGTATCACAAAATAACATTATCAAGTGTAGATTAAAAAACATTATGATATCTTCTTGAAAATTCTGAACTTTTTTCTGAACTGATCCTTTTTGATGATCGTAAAGACATCATCAACGTACCTTTCCCATACAGTTGGCCCTTGGTCTGCTGTTGATAATGAACAAAATTTTATTTGCTGAATTTATTACTTATTTACTTATTTACTTATTTACTTATTTACTTATTTACTTATTTACTTATTTACTTATTTACTTATTTACTTATTTACTTATTTACTTATTTACTTATTTACTTATTTACTTATTTACTTATTTACTTATTTACTTATTTACTTATTTACTTATTTACTTATTTACTTATTTACTTATTTACTTATTTACTTATTTACTTATTTACTTATTTACTTATTTACTTATTTACTTATTTACTTATTTACTTATTTACTTATTTACTTATTTACTTATTTACTTATTTACTTATTTACTTATTTACTTATTTACTTATTTACTTATTTACTTATTTACTTATTTACTTATTTACTTATTTACTTATTTACTTATTTACTTATTTACTTATTTACTTATTTACTTATTTACTTATTTACTTATTTACTTATTTACTTATTTACTTATTTACTTATTTACTTATTTACTTATTTACTTATTTACTTATTTACTTATTTACTTATTTACTTATTTACTTATTTACTTATTTACTTATTTACTTATTTACTTATTTACTTATTTACTTATTTACTTATTTACTTATTTACTTATTTACTTATTTACTTATTTACTTATTTACTTATTTACTTATTTACTTATTTACTTATTTACTTATTTACTTATTTACTTATTTACTTATTTACTTATTTACTTATTTACTTATTTACTTATTTACTTATTTACTTATTTACTTATTTACTTATTTACTTATTTACTTATTTACTTATTTACTTATTTACTTATTTACTTATTTACTTATTTACTTATTTACTTATTTACTTATTTACTTATTTACTTATTTACTTATTTACTTATTTACTTATTTACTTATTTACTTATTTACTTATTTACTTATTTACTTATTTACTTATTTACTTATTTACTTATTTACTTATTTACTTATTTACTTATTTACTTATTTACTTATTTACTTATTTACTTATTTACTTATTTACTTATTTACTTATTTACTTATTTACTTATTTACTTATTTACTTATTTACTTATTTACTTATTTACTTATTTACTTATTTACTTATTTACTTATTTACTTATTTACTTATTTACTTATTTACTTATTTACTTATTTACTTATTTACTTATTTACTTATTTACTTATTTACTTATTTACTTATTTACTTATTTACTGCAAAAAGGGTGGTTAGTTAGCCATTTCAGTAAGTTCCTACCCATGACAATTTCATCATTTTCCGATAAAACCAAATTTTAACAGATTCCTATTTCTTTTGGATCGATAGTAACAATGTTCAGTATTTCTAACCATATCACAGAGTTGATGACTTGTAACATTCCAATACGCCCTTCTTTGCAGCCTTTGACATCTTGCGATGCTTCAAGATCTTTCCAAATTTTTCGAAAGTACTTTTAGCAATATTATCCGTCTCCTGATTCCCCAATCGCATTTTCCCTTCTCTGCTATATAGCTACCTATGTAAATGAAGTTATTTCCAATGTACAACCTTCATTATGGACTTTTGTTCTTACTTATCATCATGCATACCGTGTTTCTACGATTTATTTCAAATCCTTTCCTTTTCACTTTGCTCTGATGTTTTATCCAAAATCTCTGTATACCTTGCTCAGAGCCTGCAACAGTCATCTGCAAATTGTACATTATTGAAATTATGACCTTCTGTAGAAAAATCTTCCAAATCTTCCATCCCTCGAAAAATCGTTTCACCGTTTAGCTTGAACAAATCCGGTGAAAACACACATCCCTGTCTTACTCCTCTCTCAGTCTTGATGTAATCACTCATCTCATTATCAACTCACATACAAGCTGTTTGCTTCAGAATAGGTTACGTATAAAACGCAAATCCTTCCAAGTCATCAAAAGCTTTTTATGGTCTATCTTATAAAATGCCTTGGTGTGATCAATAAAACAAATGTACAAATCTTTCCATATTTCAGACAGTATCCGTGCCATAAAGATAGCACTTTTGGCACCAGTATCCTTCATGAAGCCACTGTTCTTTACCTATCTCTTGTCTGATTTTCCGACAAGCACATTTCAGACTTTCAGAATCGGTTTGACTGTGAATCCTGAAGCTAATAGTCCGATGTAATTCACATTCTATTGCTCCATGTGTCTTCGGTAAGGCAATAAAAACTGGCATGGTGTGATCTCCTCGTCTTTTTCCACTATCATACACTTCATTTATCAACTCTGTCAATCTTTACCTTCCGAAGTCTGCTAAAAATATTAACAATTCTGAAATGATTCCTTCAGGTTCTGCAGCTTTGTCCCTCTTCATTTTACTTAGTGCAGCATCCACTTTTGAAATTAGAATGGTAGGCCCATCCAAATTATTTTGTATTGATAGCTCCTTTCTTCTGTCATCTTGAAATAGTTTACTGATGTACTCACTCCATTGTTCTAGCACTTACCCCCATCATCACACTCCCATACTTAGAGCTTATGCACCGATAAGATGCACAAGATTTTTGGCTACTGATGTCGTTGATCTTTTTACATATCTCTGCTGGTTCCTACTTTTGCATTTAAGTCACCTGTTAAAATAATAATCTCATGTGACTTGCACTGGGATCGATCCTGTTCTACTGTTTTATGAAACTTATCAATCTCTTCTCTTCGCTTTCGGATGTTGGAACATAACCTATCATGACAGAGATATTAAAGATATCTCCTTGCAATTTCATCAGAAATAATCTGTTTGATACCTGCTAATATCCAAAAACACAGTTTACACTTTCCTCATCAAGTATAAGTCCAACTCCTCTCTCATGTTCCCCTCACCCTACCCCCCCCCCCAATACTTCATACAATGTTCTTCACTTACAAAGAAGCCGGTGCCTTTCCATCTGGTTTCACACACACCAAGGATGTTTATATCAATTCATGTTATCTCTTGCTTAATATTTTCCACTCTCACATATATTGTTTTTACATTTCATGTCACACACACAATATTGGGTTACTCTTGGTCCCTGCTTTCCCAAAATTAGTTTCACCCCTTGGAGACCCCAATTTTCTGCCTGGCAACTGTGTATACCAAGGCACATAAACCCATTTATAAGCCCTGACTTAATTTTTATCGAATATGAATTTTTGATAGTAGTTTATAGTAACTCATTTTAACCAAATGAAGCAGTTTCATGTTGTTTAATTTATGCAAATTTGATGTAAACAATATTAAAATGGTGGCTTTGGGACCATAGCTCTCCCTTCCTTGAACTCGTTATTCCTTGGTTTCTGGTCGTGTAGGAAAGCCAAGCTCTTAAACGTAACATTTGCAAAAAGTTAAGATTTTCACTTGATGTTGACGATATACACCAAACTGTTATCATCTAAGTTTGAAAACAGCTTGTGCAGTATTTTCCACATAAAGTAAAGAATGACTGTGCAGAATTTTATTCCTCGCCCTTTTCCTGACCCCCAATGTTGTGGCTTGAACAGAATTGTGTCACGTGGCTTGAACAGATCGACCAATAAAATTTTACTTCCGGCAAAAGATGGCAGAATAGTTTTCGGTTAAGAAGGCCGTCAGACGGCTAAATAGTTTCTGTGAGAAAAAGGAAGTGGCATAGCGAAAAGACAACAAACAGTAGTATAGTGTGTTGACATTAGTCAAGAAAAAGAAACCTAGCACAGCTGCAACTGGAATAAATCTGCAATAAAAAAACAGGCACCATCAGAATTAGGCAAACACACAACAGAAGCAAAACAAAAAGGGGGGATTCCTTAGCAACTAATTATGACATAATTATGAATAAACTAAGAAATCACTTTTCAACCCTTTTTTTCAAGTCTGAGTTAAATTCTACCTCTGCTGAACATGGTTTTTTCCCTGCTAATCATCACACTTCCTTTTGTAGTTTTACACACTTAGTGGCTTGATCTCTTAGTGCTTCAATTAAAGTCTTCCACGGGACATGAAACTCCACTTACTTTTTGACACTTGGAATTCCTTGCTCGAAGCTTCCTCGAAGGTCTAAATTCTCCTCTCCTTATTTTCGTCCCTTCTCTAAGAAGGTCTGCACCCACTGTTGATATTAGTCAGAAAAGGGAAAACTAGCAAAGTTGTAATTTGAATTAGTCTTGAATTCTCGTGTTGTATCTCAGCAATCAGTTTCATTCCGGGCAAGGCCGGTCGTCGGCTTGTGTTCTTGAGGTGTGTCTCCTGGAGGCACACAATGTCATAGTCTTTGATCGATTGTCCAAGCAGGTCTGCCTTCACGTCTGTATATCCTTCAATATTAAAAGAGACGACAGCCAGTGCCGGTTCTGAAAAGAACCCGTGTTTTTGACTCTGGTATGAAGGCATGTTGATCGTATGTCGCGGGTAGCGTTGATATAGCGTTGATTATCGATTGTTGCGAGTCTGGCAAAATTGACTGACTGAGGGACTGGATTCTCAGCGTTTCCCGAGATGCGCCACGAGGAGGCTTTCTGCTTGCATCCCAGTCTTGAATTGAAACAAATAAACGCCATTCCAGATAAGGCAAACGATTCCCTTCCGGGAATTATTTATGAAAACAAAACAATTTACATTTTTATTAATTTAGCAAATCAGTTTTCAAGACAGTTAAGGGAGTTGCACATAAAAACGTTTCAAGTTTATTTTTCATCAAGAGTGCCTCCATAAAATCACGTCCGAGTTACGTCATCTGTTCGATCTTACAGTTCGACCAATTGACGCTATCGTTTTGTGTGACGTCACATAGGGTTCAAATGCTCAACGTGACACTGCGTTTCCACGGTCACATTCACACGTGCACCAAGTCACTACAACTCAAGGCTTGAACACAAGAAAATGCAGCAATCGAATGAATGCCTTCGAAACAAAAGCAATTCTTTTCTGTATCACAGAAAAGAATTGGTTTTGTTTCGAATTTGTATTGTTTTTGTATCCTTTTCTTTTGAATATTAGACTTATATCTTGAATTAGCATCGTGCTACAAACGNAATAAATGAATGAATGAATGAATAAATGAATGAATGAATGAATAAATAAATGAATAAAGAAAAAATAAATAAAATAACAAATGAATAAATAAAAAAAAGATAGATTCATGAATAAATAAAATAAAAAATAAATTATGAAAAAATGAAGAATAAATATAAAATTAAAGAAATAAATACAATAAACATAGTAGCTGTTTAGAAAAATGGGATTGTAAAATATAACCAAGAACTCCCGGCACTTTCCCATTTTCCCCCGCCAGAAAGCAAAAAGCTAATTTTTTCTCGCAATCACTACTTTCAGAAGTAATACATTCTGAATAAAGAGAAGGTAGATAAAGCCTGTCTGCACTGCATTTCAGAGGTAGGGCTCTGTGCATGGTCATCTTATTTCTTGTTTGTCTGTCTCTGGTTTTTAACTCTTTTCTTGTTTTGTTCAGGAAAACAGCAGAGTAGCTAAGTAATGACACTGCCCAGGTATTAATTGCCGCGATGCTATTACCACTACTCAGTTTTGATTTGAGAACTCTCTTTGTTCGATTAAAATATTCTTCCTTTACTTTTCCTTTCATTACTTTGCGTAAGACCTGGTCTACTTCCATTATTCGCAGGTACTTATAGGTATCTCCTTTATTCATTGCCATGGTGACTGTATCACCTGGTAACACAATCTCATCTGACTTTGTAATTTTCCCTCGTTTCAAAACTAAGATGTCACACTTTTCAATCCTAGATTTCACTTCAGTATCTTCATTTGCAACCTTGACTGTCTGAACTAAAGAGTTTCGTGCCTTCTCACCTCCAACAAACAATTCATTATTACACACCATCTGATGATGAATGGGTGAAAAACCCACATTCAGCGTTCTGCAAAAAAAACAGATAAGTTGGATGCAGGCACGTGTACTGTAGCCACAAGAGTGAGAAAAAATAGATAACCAAAATGAAATAGCAACATAACTTTGAGGAAAGGCACATTGCTCAAGCAGCTGTTATTGTATGACAACAACTCATGACTACAGGACTCCCCACTCCTAGTCTGATAGCTAACAATACATAGAAATATATCTTAGTATTCGCACTAAGTGTGGTATTGCAGCATTGAATTCAGACTGAATATTTGTTATTGCCCTGCTTGTTGACACAAACAACAACAAATAGGCACAAAAAGCCATGTTGTAATGTATCCCAAAAATTGAAGTTGCTTTTCGAAGAATATGAGCAGTGCCTGCGAGGACAATTTTCTGGAGTTCTTGTACTCTTTGCTTTCCAGGTATTTTCTCTATATGTTTTTGAGTGCCCTTCTTAATCATCCCTAGTGCCCCCACAATGACCGGAACTGTTCTAGTTTTGATGTTCCACATTTTTTGAATTTCTATTTCTAGGTCTTTATACTTGCTTAACTTTTCGAATTCTTTAACTGAAATGTTTTTATCACTTGGCACACTCATGTCAATTAATGTGCACATTTTGTTTTTCCTATCTTTAATTATGATGTCAGTACGGTTGGCTTGAACCGTCCGACTATTGTTGATCAGAAAGTCTCACAGAATAGTGGCATTTTCTCCTTCGTGACTGGTAGTGGATGGTGTTCATACCAGTTTGGGTTGGTTTCAATACCAAAGTGTTTGGATATTCCCCAGTGGAGATACTGCCCAACACGGTCGTGGTGTTTCACAGTATCTTAACTGGGTTCTGAACACAGAACACTGAACACTCATTTGGAGCAAGTACCGGACATCCAGACACAAGGTGGTCTATAGTTTCCGTGTACTGATCACAGAACCGGCACTTAGGTTCAGCTCTATTCTTCAGTATGTTTGCTTGGTAATTATGATGATGATGATGATGATGATGATGATTACTAATTATTTTATCATCACTCAAGAAGAAATGGTGGGAGTACTCGAATGGTTAAATCCCAGTTTTGAGCCTCAGTCTTGTCCTTGGATATACTCAACCAAATCAGTTTCGAGAAAACGGTAACAGTGGTATACTACAGTGTTTGTTCATGTTTGTGCGTGAGAACGGGAAAAGAACGTTTAAGGAAAACCCTTTGTACCCAAGTGCCTACCAGTCATTCTTAACGTAACAGATGTGAAGAAGCAAACGATGCTGTGGCAATAGGGAGTCCAATACCCAATTGATGATAAAATTTATGTGCAGGCTTACAAAACTACCAGATCAACAATAACATTAAATTCACCCATACATGAACAAAAAAAAAAAGAAAAAAGAAAATGGCAAGTTGAATAAGTAAATAACTGTGCAGGAGTAGAAGAGTGATTAAACCAACAGATCATTCACGCAGGAGGTTTGCTTTTCAACTCCGGGCCACGGCCCCCAAAGTACTGTGCCCAATTTGTTTCTCTGTTGCAAGTGGCATTTTGCTGGGTTCGTACTTGGTTTCGCAGATAGAATTGGGAAAGTCCAGAAATCAATAAATTTAAAGATTAAAAGGTACAAAGGAAAAAACCTCAGTCACCTCTGCGCTAAAAGTGGGTTTAAGCCTTGCTTAAGCTGAAAGACACCCCTAAAAATCTACACCTGCAAATCATGGTTGTTCTACAAAATTGAAAGCAGTCATTTCTCCCACTCCGTGACATCCTAATAAGACGAAATCTTCACAGAAATCAGAGTGATCCTTGCGAAACTGTCCAAATGCGTGGGATTATACAGTGTACTGAAACCACCTGATAAGGTATAAAATAGTGTCCTTTGTACAATATTTAACAGAATTGTGAATATATGCGTGTGTTAATACTTAAACTTCATCGAAACCACCTGATAAGATCCAAAATAGTGTTGGTTGTACAATATTTAAGTGAGTCGTGAACGTATTAAGTGATCCTTTGCGTTTGGAGAAAGAAAATGATCGCTTCCTTGACTCAGATCAAATGAAAACATTAAAATGAGGTTTGAAGAGCTGAAAGAAATATTCATAGACGTTGATTTACTTTTTACCAGAGGGTGGGGCATTCAAATGATGATGTTTCAGTCCTGACGGGACTGTCGATTCTTGGATTATTCGAGGCTCCAATTGTGGTTTTTCTTATTATTGATAAGATTTTGCTTTGTCTTTTGGGAAAGAGGACGATAAAGACAACAAAAACATTATTTAAACCTCTTCAAATCAGTATAATAATGACCCAACACAAAATTGAGACCCAAACCGTATTCTGACAGCATTTCTTGAAAAGAAAGAATTCTCGCTCTGTCGTTCCTGGAAACTTTTCAGGCGTGTTAAACCTGAGAATCATCTTGCAGCTGTAGAGTTGATACAGTCACTGTTAATACTATAATATCATCTTGTGTACCTCTTCAATCATAGATGAGAACAGGTTTTTTTCTTCGAAAAACTTACAACACGTCGGGTGTCTGCAAGGAAAACACCTTGCATCTTCACTGTGTCGGCAAACATATCTCTGTGGAGCATCCGTTTTGAGGCATCTTTATCTTTGATAAAGCGCTAAGAAATATATGCAGTTGACATTGCTCACCGATGATAAATTTTTCTACCATCCTGAGATGCTCCAATGTTTCTTATGTTTCTTTCCGATTGGTTGGTCAACCCGACAAGGATGCGATCCCAAACAGAGCAATACTTTATATTGTAATGCTCTGTTGGAATAGATGGGAAAGCACATTTCCATGGCATTCCCCTATTTGCACTGGCACTTTAGGATGTCTTGACAATCTCAGCTCACCCACTACTCCACTTATACAAACAGTACCTCCAACTGATTGCCATGCTCCAGCCAAACGTCACCTGTTCTTGCATGGTTTTTCACTTTTCTTATGCATTTTATCACCTTTTCTGCATTGTAAAATTAAAAAGTCATGTACACTGAAAACTATAGCTGCTCCCCCCACCAATACAAGAAAACAGTTTTCAAGATATCCAATTCAAAGAAACTCTTTAAGTGACTTCCAAAAGCCCCCAGCCTTCACATCAGTACCATTTTTCTTATCTGGGTCGACTTTTTGTTTGGACACCAGGTGCATTGTCCAGTGGGTATGGCAAATTAGCCCAAATGACTTTGATTGAACATGCAATTTCGTATCTCAAAACTGAGAAAATCGCGGCAGCCTTTTAGGAGAGCCACGTATAAAAGCTGTGAGCTCTTCAACGAGCATCATTACACCTCAGATATCGTTGTTGCTATTCATGGCATTTTGGACAGCAAGATTAAGCTTAAGCGCTCAGCTTTTCTTCTTGAGAACTCTTTTTTGAAGACCAGTTACACGACAAAATACATTTGCTGCTCTATGGTAGCATTGCTCTCTGCATCCACAGCTCAATGTCACATTACATCCTTAATAGCACATGTTTTAACACAACAAATATCCTATCACTTGTGGTTGTTGGTGTTTCATAAAAGCTAAGAAATATTTCCTTTTTGCTAAGTCCTGGCTTACGATATTAAAGCGTATATTTATCTCTTTATTGTTAGAGATCTGATGTTTCATCCATGATAATCTCATAGTAGCCTTAAAGATTTACTTTGTTTGCAAGTATTTGTAAGACTGCGTAGTTATAATCAGACAAGATTTCATTAGAAATCTCTGGCGACAACTATTTAAACTTTTCCTCTTTGTTTAACCATGAATTCGCCTCAGCTGCTTCATTCTTTCTTTCCTGAAACAACACTTCCAAGTTTGAATATTTTTCTGATACGACCTCTTATCTCTAATACATCTAATATATCTTATATCTTATATCTGTTTGGCACCCAAGTATTAAATGCTTGTGAAAATGTTGACCAAAGCTAATCGATTTTCTTTCATATGCCTCTTGCGAACAAACTTAAAACTGTTTCAGTAACAATAGTTGAGATGGCACATCCAGAGTCATGGTGAAATTTAGACTTTTCTTCGGATTAAAGAGCGTGAACAGCTTTTTCACAAATTCCAAAACCATTATCAACAAAAGATCGACAGGAATCTTTAATGCCTTATGGTGGTTGATTTTGCCATTCATTGATCTGCAGCACTTTTGCAAACATTACAAAGCACCAGTTCCTTTTCATTGTCATGCGGAATGCATGCATTGATATTCTTCCAATGTGGTTGAAACTTTCTCATCGTCATTTCATTTTCCCCTTTATCTTGGCTTTCTCATCTCCTCAAAAGCCTTTTTCTACCAAAATATCCTTACTAATTTTTTAAACCAGCTTTTCTTTCCTTTTTTTTAAATTGTTTTCATATTCTATTTTTATCCAGTGTTCTTTACATTTTCGGCATTCTTGAGCTGTTTGCGAATATTTTGCAAGGTCCAACATTAGTTGGCTCAAAATATAACACGTTCTTTGCACCACTCGGTCACTTTAGTAACAACAACAGGTCAGTCAGAGTGATTTAAAAGAAGAAATTAGTTACGTGATTTCAAATTTCGAAATCAAAATGGGGAGGTGACAGAAATGGGATTGTGTAGAGTATGAGAGGGCATGGAAATTAAAAAGTTATCTGGCACACTTTGCAAATTTCTATCGTGTTAAAGAAAAGTAGAATTTGGTGCTGAAGGAAAGAAGTATCGGAAGATAAATATGTGATTCAATTTTAGTATTTGTCACATAATCTTAACAGTTTCAAATAATCCGTTGAATAAATCACTATTTTCTCAGAAGGGGCTTCTCCAACTTGCATGGTCCTGAGGGTGGGTTCGTACCCCAAAGTGTGCCTCCACGTCTACAAAAATATTGACAAACAAAGGTACAAAAGATTTGGAAAGGAAAGAAAAATGGGCTGAAGGGTAGAAGTTTTTAGTGAAA
>RDPX01000008.1:1865999-1877044 GCA_003991215.1 Morbakka virulenta | reverse complement strand
TTTTTTTTATAAGAACCAGTAAAATCCGACTTGAGCCTCGCTGTTCTTATTTTTTTATCGATTTTCAGCCTTATTTGTTCTTATTTTGTTCTTAAGAAATATCTTGTATAAGAACAAAATTTCAACTTCCAGGCTCATTGTTCTTATTTTGCAGTATCTTCGGAATCTAGTATTACATAATTTTGGGGGGGATTGGAAAAGTTTACAACGAAAACCCAATTTTTAAGGTGTGCTTTAATGCTTTAATGGTACAGGCTAGTCTTATACGGTGTTTTACACTTTGTTTTCATCTAACAAAAATTATTTGTTCTTATTAAATCAAATCTGGTGAGCCTGAGTTTGTTCTTAAAATCTTTTTGTATTGCAAGCTGAGCCTCAGCTTGTTCTTAGTATGTTCTTATTTTTGGGCCAAATTTCAGCCTCATGTTCTTATAAAATTGTTCTTATAAAAAAAAGCGTGTACTCAAAAACTAAAAACGACGAGTTGAGGCCAGACCTCAACACAACTTACTTCTTTATTTCAGATATTTGGTATTGTCGTATCTAATGATGTGTTTCTGCTCTCTACTTGACTTGAAAACCTGTAATATGCCATTTCGTCTTTTATCAAGGGTCTAATTAAACCTTACATTCCAATTAAAAAAAACACGAAAGACAAAAGATTTCATTGTTAAGGAAGAGACAAAAAAAGAAAAGAAGCAAATATGTGATTTATATTGATGTCGTTTCGTTTTTAGAGGAGCCGTGGCTTAACGGTCAGTGCAACTGAAATGAGCGGGCGAATTTGGAAAAGAAAAAGCCATTGGTTGAGGTCAGGAAGAGTATCCGCTTAAGAAATTCCTAACTACCAAATCATGGTCCCTGTAAAGGGCAACGTCTGAGCCCTAATTACTGAGAAAAAAATGACGGTAAAAAATTGATGTCGTTTCAATAATTCATTGTGCCTGTATCGATTTTGCAAAAGAAACGGGACATACTTGTGTTATTTGTTGAAATTCATAAGACATAGGGCACCGGTAGATGCTATTTCTTTTGTCTCGCCATTTCTCATCAGATCATTCATGACGTTGGTAATGGAATGAGGCGCTGGCAGAAAAAAAAAATAAATTATAATACTGAATCAAATAAACGCGCTTTACTGGAAAGTGTGCTCTCAAATTGCACTGAAAATACGCTATTGCTTAATACACACTTCAATGATTCAGCTGTGGTTGGACTATGTTCTCAAGTTATCATCTAACCTCGTTTTTTATTGCTAGAAAGGAGTGTTAAGCTTCGTCAATAGACGCGCTTTTTTTTTTTGGTTGGTGAGTTGCAATCAACTCATTAAGAAACTTATCCGTTTGTTGTGAAATTTATAGTAAAATCACACTGGGAAGAAAGAACAGCATCATTTTGGATTGATATCACACGTTTTTAAAGGATATTCATCTGTTATTTCACGCTTGGAGAAGTGCTTAGTGCCTGTTTACTGTTTTGGGTCAAGTTATTGATTTTAATTTGGAAGTGAAACTTTGAGCGATCATTTGCTGCCACGATCTTTTTTTTTTTTTATTTCACTTGATTAAAAGATATTTTTAGAATCAAAAAGGGATTGACTACAAATGATGGTGTGAACGCTGTCAGAAAGAAAGGATATCTAAACGAACTGAGGTTAGAACTTGTGGAAAATGCTGATTTTTTTTGGCTTTCTTTGAGAAGAGACGCCATTTGTATTCGAAGGATTGGATTTGAACAGTGAATATTTTTGATTTTTTTTTTGGTTGTATGACAAGTTTCTGCCTTTAAAAAGTAATTTTATTTTTTTTTGTCCACGTGTAGAATTGACCTCCAAAGTGGGTTGTTATTTTTTTTCATTCGATGATCAGATGGCAATCCAGATGCACACTGAGAAAATTTAAAGTGTTGATTGATCAGACCTCCAAAAAAAACAACAAAAAAAGGCATTTTATCAGTCATCATTGCGAAATGCTGATCGACATTTAGAAATTGGGACGATCAACGATATCTCATAAGAAAAGCAAAGCAAATTAAAATGAGAAAACAACATGGTGAAAGTCAAGACGCCCTGGATGATGATTCAATCAGCAGTGAAAGTGAAAGTGATGAAGATAATGAAGAAGAAACGGAAGATTTTCATGAAGAAATGGGACCAGCTTTACTCATAGGACAAACATACACAGCTTATTGGCCATGGACAGCATTTCTTGATAATGCTGTTAATGAAGATAATATAACTTATGATAGCCATGATGAAGGATCAAATGAACGAGAGAATTTACATGCCACATGGAATGGATGTTATTTAGAACCATATAACAGCCATCGATTATTTCATCATGAAGATTTACCATCCCCTTCACCATTTCATCGTAGAGCACCATCATTACCATCGGAATTGCAACTGGATGAAATAACAGTTACCAGTGATCAAGAATATGGATTTAATCCCAATCGACGTCGACCTGTATCTTTATATCATTCGGAAGATAAACGCTTCTGTTTTTCAGAATCTCGTGGTAGTATTGCAAGTATTCTTGGAAAGAAATGTGTTAATGAGGCATTTTCAAGATCTCATGCTACAAATGAGAAAGAAGCGATTTTAGAAGCAGAAGTGAAACATTTACGATCACAACCAAGCGGTGTTCAATTTATGAGACGATGTACGACGGATATTAATGCCATTAAACAACATGCTGAAGCTCACCGCGACGGAAAACTTGGCCGAAAACGCTTACGCGCATTAAAAAGACAATTATCCTTTGATTCTAAAGCAAGGAGAAAAACAGTTTCTGATGATCGAGATATTGCGAGATTGCGAGGAAAAGGGAACCGGCACTCGAAAGCCGGTACTGCAGTGCCGTACCTTCGATCGCGATCACGAGATGAATCTGATTGTCGTGTTGCAGAGCGTTTTCAAGATTTGTCTTCATTAAGTGCAGAAGTATTATGTTCAAGTAGTGTTAATATATCATCTGCAGAACAAGAAGGATCACCAGGGAATGTTCAAGTCATCAATCCACCGATCTTAAGTGAAAAATTAGAAACGGACATTTTTTTACGAGGTGACAATGATCATGCGAAAGGATTGGATCATAAAGCACGCCGTCGAGGTACAATTCCAGCTTTTTTTGGTGGATTGCGATTTCCTAATAAAAAAGCTTTTAAGAAATTAATGAAACGGAGACAAGGAGATCGCGCCCATGTGCCAAGCCCCGTGGTGCCTCTTTCCTCGTCTGTTTCTCATGCTAACCGTGAGGATTGTGATCCGGATTCACTCATACAACGGACGAGTCCGGAAGTTTTATGTTCGGATCGAGTTCAATCATTAACAGGAGATTTATCCACCTCACAACATTCAATAAATAGTTTCAGAAGACAAGAAAAACAACGTGTTCATAAAAAAGGACATCCTATGCGCTTATTAGTCTCTTGTGCTGGCATTCCATTAACGAAAGAACCGAAATCATGTTCTGTACGATCATTACCTAAAGTAGAAGAAGGTAAGCTACAATTTATTTATATTTAGAAAAAAATATTCCATTTTAACATAAAAATGGTATTTTTTTATGCATTTTGGTAAAATTCCCTTTACTCACTACTTTTCAATTATTTTTCATACATCTAATCACAAATATATAAATATAATATATATATATACCATACTATATGTCCATATATATATGAAAGTGTGATTTTATTAATCTTTTTTGGAACATTAATTTTTTACAATTTAAAAGCTCATATGTATATTTGAGAATGTATTGATTATTATTATTATTGTTTTCTATTTTTATTATCTATATCTATTTTATTTCTGATTTTAATTTTGTCAAGATATGTTTTTTTTTAATTTAAGGTTGTTCTTGTATTATATATTTTACAAAAATGCTCAAAATATAGATTTTATTTTAGCACTTGTTAACCTTTGTAGATCAGATCTATTTAATTGTAATTCTTGCATCATTCTATTTGTACTTTATCTATATATATAGATATTTTTCAGTTTGATCTGTATAGACGTTTCGCATTTGTACAGCTCATCATCAATGTAGATAAAAACCTTTGAATGTTTTTACATTCCATGCCAAGAGCCTCATCAGTTGCCATTGACACATTAATGGATATCTTTATTGGTTATTATTATTATTATTATTATTATTATTATTGTTATTATTAAATGTTTAACTTGGCATACAACTTCAGTAAAATAATACTGCTATCCTTGTTGGAGCAAGAAGAAGGAATATATCTGTTAAAATCATTTTTGACCATTGCTATAAAAAGAGGTAAAGTTTCCAACCTTCCTTATTTCCTTATTTCATATATATATATATATATATATATATATATATATGCAAGTAAGGAGGATCAATTCTAGTTACATCATTTTATAAAAAATAGATAATTTGGTTAAGACTGTCCTCTCCCAGCACGTGATTCATCATTAATTGACAATTTGTCCGGAATTGAGCATCACCTTTTCATTATTCCATCTCTCATTTGATATTAATGGCTATTCAGAATACAAGGAAGTTCATTTTTTGCCCCTATTGGGTGAGATCAGTTATATTTTGAAATAGTAGCCAATGGTAACAAACACTGACAAGTGTCTTCAAAGTTTCACATTTCCTTCCTGTTTTGTTTTAAAAGCGGAAGTTTACATTAAATGGTGTTGATTACCTTTTTGTTCCACCTTTTTTTGAATGATTGTTTTGTTTTATCAGTTTTTTCTGTTTCCATTCATCCATTTCACTCTTCCTTACACCTGTGCTGAAGCCAAATCAACATTTCACCCTTTTGGGAGGAAGGATTGGTCTGCATTCTCTTTCCCTGCAAAAGAGTGTATGCCTCCCCTCCCCTTTGTTCTTACCATACCTACTCAAATACATTGGTATTAAGGCATTACCTGTGCACTCTTAAGATACCACAACTAGGCTAAAATAATAGTTTTTCATAAGAAAAAGCTAATATACTTGGTATATATAGAGATAGGGGTGGTGGGGAGAAGGGAATATATATCATACTCTCCAGTTAGTGGCTTTATAATCTCTGTATGGCTTTGAAGCAAAGGAAAATATTATTCAAAGTGTAAAAAAGCAAATTTAAATGAGGGGAAAACCAACTTTGTCAAGATTTTGTGGTCATGTAAATTGTAGTATAGTAAAAAAAGCAATTAGTTTCAAAGGGTTGGTTCATTGATAATGTTAATGATTTTAGAATTCCAACGAGATAAAGATATCTGATTCAGGTCATCTCATCCATCAATGTAATTTTCTAAAACATGTTCAATATCTCATCTTGATATTATTTCACTAATCCTATTGCTTTTATTATTAATTACTTTACAGTTTGAATAATGTTGTTAGTAATTTTTATTATTATTGACATTATTTTACTTTCTATGGCACTTTTTTTAAAAATACTAAATTCCTGATCATTCAAAAATGACATAATATTGTTATATATTATATATATGGTACAATTATACGTTAAATACAAATAGTATATATTTGTCTCTAAAATTCTATTCTTTAACCAACCCCTATATATTTTATATCAAATAATGACCAAATGCTTTGCAAGTTATATAATTTTAATAATAATCATAATTATCATAAAAATAACAAATATTCTTATTAATAATAATAATAAATATAAAAATAAAAATGATTATTATTTCTATAGGTTGACTTGTTCAGAATAGAAATGGCATTATTAGTTCAAAACTTATTAACAAAGAAATCAAATGAGATATTTCATTAACTTTTCTCTTGATGATGTGTTNTCAAAGGGTTGGTTCATTGATAATGTTAATGATTTTAGAATTCCAACGAGATAAAGATATCTGATTCAGGTCATCTCATCCATCAATGTAATTTTCTAAAACATGTTCAATATCTCATCTTGATATTATTTCACTAATCCTATTGCTTTTATTATTAATTACTTTACAGTTTGAATAATGTTGTTAGTAATTTTTATTATTATTGACATTATTTTACTTTCTATGGCACTTTTTTTAAAAATACTAAATTTCTGATCATTCAAAAATGACATAATATTGTTATATATAATATATATATAATACATAATATAATATATAATACATAATATATATAATAAATTATATATTATATATATGGTACAATTATACGTTAAATACAAATAGTATATATTTGTCTCTAAAATTCTATTCTTTAACCAACCCCTATATATTTTATATCAAATAATGACCTAATGCTTTGCAAGTTATATAATTTTAATAATAATCATAATTATCATAAAAATAACAAATATCATTCTTATTAATAATAATAATAAATATAAAAATAAAAATGATTATTATTTCTATAGGTTGACTTGTTCAGAATAGAAATGGCATTATTAGTTCAAAACTTATTAACAAAGAAATCAAATGAGATATTTCATTAACGTTTCTCTTGATGATGTGTTCATTGGTGTTATTTTTAATGCAGACAGGCAAAATTGATGTTGACTTACAGTTAATTGCAGCTTTTATTATTGGATAGGAAAATATTCCTTTTCAAGGTTAAAAAAAATTGTTGCAGAAGAAAAAAATTGGTAATACAATATAGTGTTTACTGGATATGCCAAAAAAAATAAAAATAATGTCAGCAATTTCTCATTTGTCTTCAGAGTTCAAAAATTTTCAGATTTTTTTCTTTATTATCATTATTATCATCGAATGTTTCCATACTATCTAGTGTTATTATTATTATTATTATTATTTTTTATTATTATTATTATTATTATTTTTATTATTATTTTATTTATTATTATTATTATTATTTTTTTTTATTATTATTATTATTATTATTATTATTATTATTTGGTTTTACTTTTCTCTGTGGCTGTATACAATTCCCATTTCCTCAAGTTTCTGGGTCTCCTAACCCAAAGACCTGAAGAAATGGGAAGGTTGGCTTCAGACAACAAATTTTTATATATCAGATTTAAAAGTTTAAAACAAAAAAATAAAGAAAGAAATTAAAGGGAGAAAAAGAACATAATTGTATAGTAAAATAATAAAATGAGGTAGTTTTATAATGATAATGTTTTTCGTACTATATGTGCTGTCTCATTTTTTTGTATTTCCGCCAGCAAGTTTATTATTACTACTACTATTATTATCTCATTTTTACAATGTGTGTCTGGCTGTTGTTATTACTACATTTTTATGCTGTTTGGCGAATCATACCAAATGATCATGGGCTAACAGCATTTCCTTTTTTTCCCTCAGAACTCGAGTATTTTCGCAAAATTCTCGCAGTTCCTAATAACGCAGTTTTTTAAAGAACTCCCAAGTTACATTATTATTATTATTATTATCATCATCATCATCATATGTACGGAGGACTATGAGTCCCCCATCTTAATCAATCATATGTGTCATCTTATTACCCTCCCATTTTTTTCTCTATAATTTTTACTTCCTTTCCTGATATTGTTCGTCTGTTTTTGTCGCTATCAGTTTCAATCAGTTCTTCATCTCGCAAAGCTCTCAACTGAAATAACCTTCACAATACAACTACTTCAAACAACATAGCCAAAATATCTGATTTTCCATCAATAATTTGTCATTTATTGTGTCTACATCACTCATTTTCAAGACCATTTCAGCTGTTTTTCTCGATGTGGAACTAATTCTGCTCAGATTGTTGTAAGAGAATATTTCTTAAGTCGCATTTTTCCCCCTTCGCAAACAGTGGTCTGACATATTTGTCTGCCTTTTTTTTTAAACCAACGACGAACAAATTTAATGAATTTGAATATTGGTCATTTTGTGATTGCCACACATTTTTGTCGAAACCACAATTCTTTATCTTTCTTGTGGTGGTTTTTTTTCGTGGAATTCCTTGTTCAGTTTCGTTCCAAGGAAAATTTCCTTTCCTGACACTCCCTCCCCACTTTGTTCAATGGCAATTCGAAAAAATCCATAATCGATTCATCCCTGAAATATTTTGGAATGAAAATCATTGCTTTGTTGTGTGTGCTTTTTGAAAATTCAATCAACTTCATAAGAGTCGGATCTTTTAGCACGCCCATTCTCGCACATTGAAAATAGAAGGGGAAAAGATAGATAGAAAGAAAGAAAGAAAACTTGCATTGTGAAATCCAAGAAAAACCCTATCAGAAGAATTAATTTTTATTTCAATTGCTTTCCGCACGCAAAGAATATACCAAGCGATAACAGTCGGTCTGTCTGGGGTCCGAATGTGTTTTTCGCTCGTCGTCCGGTGTTGCATACATCGCCACACTTTGTAAACAAACGTTGTTTTTTTGACACTGAAAAACGGCAAGAAAGTGATAATCACACAGATTGAAAACAGACAAGGACAGGAAGTTGCAAAAATTAGTACCCTTTCTATTTTCCTTTCGCAACGGCAATCGCTAAACATGACTGTGTCGGTTAACGGACCAACGCTAAATCATAACATTTTGATGGGTGATGTCTGTGACGATCAGGAAACGTTTTAATTTTAATTACATTTGTCTGAATGAAGAAGCAATCAACTTGAAGATGAAAAAGAAGGCATTCAATGCAATATGGTTGGTGAAGTTGCACGAATTCAAGTGTTTAAAAGGCATACAAATCGAATTTTTAGCATGTCATGCGTTGTTAGCTTTTTGTGAACAACGTTTCGAGTGATACATCTCCCATCGTCAGGCTGACGAAGGGAGAAAAGGTTCAAATTAATACTTTGGGTGGTACTTACACATGCACACAGACCAGGGTTGCTGGTGGTACTGAATTGTACTGGGTAATGTTCTGGAAAACAGCTGTTTTTTAGAATATATATGTACTAGGATTTTCAACTTGCCTCCTTAAATATTTTTAGTGGTATTTCTTTGATTAATGTGAGGATAGAGGGATAGATAGAATGAGTAGAGGCAATCATAGTAAAAAGCAATGTGAATTTTCGTTTTACGAGGAGTAAACTTACTGGAAGAATTCAAATTGTGCTGCAAAATGGACCAGGGTTGAGTGCTATTTTAGCCCATTTCATGGCTCACCTTGCAAACATTTGAATTGAATAAGAATGCCAAACATCATTCAGTGAATTAATTCTTTGCATATTTTGTTTTCTTTGTCTTGGTGACCCTGGCACTGTTGTATTTCTAATAATGAAAAACAGGCATCATCCACCTAACTTGACTCACGTGTAAAAGCAAAGTGTTTCAAACTCTCAAAGGAAGAATCATGGGGTGTTTTATGTGAACACGCGTGTTTTGGGGACTATTTCTTAAGAGGAAGAATGTGAAGCGCGAATCAGGTGTCCTTTAGACCATCCCATTATAATTCTGATGTTAAAAGCACATTGTGATCATTATAGCAACAACCCCAAGATATTACTGAAATACAAAACGAATATTGACAATCTGTTTCATTCTAAATGTTGAAATATTCAACAATAAGTGCCTCGCTTGTTTATAAAGTAAACAGCTTGTTTATAAAGTAAACAGCTTGTTTATAAAGTAAACAGCTTGTTGTCAGTTCAAAACCATTATCATTGACGTTGAAATTTTCCCGATTTTTTTCTCTCCACGTTTTGATCAAGTTTGCTATTCATCATTTTTGGTAATGAATTTGTCTATTTGAATACTTTCCTTTCACATTATCATGTCACAAATGTGCTTTTGACTACAAAACACAAGTTGAATTGTGTTTGTTTGTTTGTTTGTCATGCCCCTTTGATGATTACGACCTCACTTGTTGACATAAACCCTGTGTGTTGGATACCTTGCGTTATCTGAAGTACAAAGTTGACCTTCTTGCACCTTCGTTAATTGCAAAAGACAAACGTTGATTATAAGAGACAAAACTCTTGTTTTTCCATTTCGCTGTCATTTGTTAGAATTCTGGTCACAAACAAGGCTCTCCCTACCTGTCAACCCCTGTGCAGTGTTCATTTGAAGCTCGTTTGCCTTTACTAATGACATTGGCCCCTTACTTAAAAATAATACAAACTTGCAGGACCGTTTTTTTCTCTTACTGTCATCTTTTTTTTCTCCTACTGTCATCTTTTTTTCTTTTTAGAACATGAATACTATATACTTAACACTCTCTCACAGATACACATACAATATTACACGTACTACAGTACGCCCAAACGGCACTGGTTAACATGTATTTAAGACCCTCTTTACCACGCCATCTTCTGTTGCTTCCAAGATATTAACTCTCATAGGTTCATATTTCCATTTCTACTCAATCTCCTGAAAGTGTATTAATCAATTCCCCTCAATTTTACCTCGATTTATCATTCTTTTAGCCATTCAGTACTCTTAAATATGGCCTGTCTTTCCTCCTTTTTATTGTACTACCCTTTGTTGCATTGACATATTATTAGATTCACCGTCTCGCCTTTGCATACACCCTTTCGCGGAATGCATTAATACTGTAGCTAATATTCACACGTTCCCCACGATATGACATTTCCCCAATCATTTGCAAGGGGTGCAGGCACGCATTCCCATATTTTTACTGATTGATTTCCTTTTTCAAAATAGAGTGCTCCATACACAGACTCGTAGAGCAATATAATATAATATACAAAGGTAGTCGATAAAAAAACCCAAAAACTTTTAAAATACTTTTTTATACTCACTCGAGAAATCTGCAATCAATGTTTCAATTGAATATTGCTTGAGAGAAGAACTCTTACGTATTGAAATAGTTTTCTCGCTTTTTCATTGACTACCTTTGTATTATATTATGTGTACACATACGAATTATATATCTATATATATACATATTTATACATATATCTATATATATACATATTTATATATATATTTATATATATATATATATATATATATATATATATATATATAAAAGATATAATAAGTTGGAAAGAATAAAAAACTACACTATCCATTTCGACATCGAAATGGATAGTGTAGTTTTTTTATTCTTTCCAACTTATTATATCTTTTATTACGCTCTGCATTTATGTATCGAGCACTCTAATACGGTTAACCGAATCGAGTGTACCATATATATATATACCTTCATT
>RDPX01000008.1:1831606-1864636 GCA_003991215.1 Morbakka virulenta | reverse complement strand
ATCATGGCATCGCTTTGTACAATCCAAAACAATCTGATTTATTTTCAATTATATTTACATTTTTTCCCTTTTTTGTCTCACCAATCTTTGACTGTTGTATTCTTTACTATCAATATAAACAAATATAATTATAAAAGGGGGAAAAAGTGCTTATTTTAGTTTACTATATTACAGCTAGCTTTTGTTCTTTTTTTGTATGAGATTTGAAATAATTACCTCGTAAACGCCAACGCAAACAACAAAATCCTCATCTGAAAAGCATCCAAATGCTTTTGAGATCAAATCGACGTCAGTGAAGATCTAGATCCTATTAAAATAGTAGTTGGTAGATCGGGTCATTTCTTTAAGAGATATTGATGAGTATTAAGCCTACTTATTTGGGTCGATTCGTGGATGATCGTATGAACAAGCTGCAAGTTGTTGTCATGTTTCCAGATTTTTTGCATTGCTAGCTTAAAGATTTTGATATCAAAGCGTTGATACGAAATGAGGTAATTATCATGTAAAATGTTGGTCAGAACGTGGAATTTATTGCAGCTGATAACAGATTAGTTATGATGATTTGAATATTGATTTGATCGAGATTCATAATTTTTCCCTCACAAATTAAAAGTGAGGACAAGAGAAATAATGAGGAATTGAACCATTTCATTACATTGTGCTAATAGCTTTAGATATCAGAAAGCAGACGGACAGAGGGAGCGGGAGAGAGAGGGACAGAGATATGGATAGATGGATAGATAGATAAATAGATAGACAGGCAGACGGATAGATAGATAGATGGATAGATAGATAATAGATGGATAGATAGATGGATAGATAGATAGATGGATTGGTAGATGGATAGATGGACAGATAAATAGATAGATAGATAGACGGTTATATGTATATGTATATATATATAGGCAGACACAGTGCAACAAGATAAATTATGCACATCAGAAAGTAGTCTTTGACCAATTGGTAATAATTTTCAAGTGGAGTGGAAGGATATTTGAGTTTGTTTTCAAGTTGGAATGAATTGTGGTGTACAGATGACATTTAAAAGGTGTGTCTCTGCAACAACTGTGTGATTGTTCTGCAGGAACAACATTACGGCACCCAGGCCTGCAGGCAAAAAGAAAATAATAATCAATAGGTCAAAGTAAACAGTTATTCCTCAGGTTGACCTATTAACAAGTAGTACTAACAAAAGAAGCTATTTGTTACCAAACCACATACCTTTAATTAATATTACAAAAAAGAATGGCAAAATCAGTGTGGTGTTGTTTATCTAGCGTGGTTTCTGCAGTAATTACCAAGTTTTAAATTTCTTGAGCATCTAAGAAATAAAATGGCATAATCACAACAATACAAATAAGAATGAAAGCTTGTCATTCAATGATTCTAAAATTCCAGACGTGTAATGTATTCTTGACATCCTTTAAATGCCACAATGCCACCAATGGGTTTTAATACCAGATCACCAACTGTTCCTGATTAAGTTGGAATAAGTTCCACAGCATGATATGCTGGATCACAATATCTAATTATTGCTAATCACTGTTAAGATAATAATTGATAAGTTAACAAGTTGGCTTGATCTGTGAAATATTTGGCGTGATCACCAACCACTATGTTGTC
This sequence comes from Morbakka virulenta, assembly GCA_003991215.1. Taxonomy (NCBI): domain Eukaryota; kingdom Metazoa; phylum Cnidaria; class Cubozoa; order Carybdeida; family Carukiidae; genus Morbakka; species Morbakka virulenta. Next base: position 1,863,013 of record RDPX01000008.1, on the reverse strand, counting down.
TTTTATTTATTTATTTTACCAACTTGTTTTTGTTGTTGTATTTAGTAAAATATTGTCTTCTTCTGGACAAACTGGTACATCAAGAATGGAATATTTTGACCTGAAATGAATGAAACCCACATATTTTTCAATCACCAGTGGGTATGACCTTGTTTACACTGTTTAAACAGCTGAGGTTGATCACAGCATTTCACCATAGCTGGGTGATCTGTTAAAACATTTCCTGATAAAAATAGACGATGTCCTACCATGATAGCAAAATATAATTATGTTATGAAAACCAAATGTGGCAGATCATCCCCAACAATTATATCAACCTCTTATCTTGGATTGCAATTTTTGCCCCACATAAACAACTCACTTTAAAAAAAATTAGTTTTAGTCAGTTCAGATGTATGGAAAAGCAGCTTCACTTTTTTTTATAAGAAATTTGTTCATAAGAAACATCACAATGGACAGAAATTTAAGAAATTTGAGGAGGGAAGAGTAGGTTAGGTAAGCCTTGGATCAAGCCTCATAAAGACACACATTGTTTTGTTTAATCTGTTTGGATTCAAAGCAGTAACAAAAATGTAACAAAGCTGTAAAGTAACTTTTGAGAGCTTTTCAAAATACAAATTTGCTTTTGTGGACAAAATGACACTATTTTCTATCCTTTTTTTCTCTTTTCTCCTCCCTTGTTCCCATTCTTCATTTTCCTCTCTCATTTTCTCCACCTTCCCTCCTAATCCCTCCCCCCCCACATGCCTTTCTCCCTTATTTCTTTGCATTTTTCTATTGATTGATCAAGCTGTATCAAATTAGATATAGATATATATTAAATATATGAGTATCATATCTTTTCATTTGATCGATGTCCAAACTGATCCAGTAAAGATGAATAATTTTGGGATTTCTTTTATTTTATTCTTAGGCAAACTGTCATCCGGTACAAAATGTACATATGTACACATATAAATGTATTTGTATTTCTGTCACTCTCTTTCCCTCTCTCTTTCCCTCTCTCTTTCCGTCTCTCTTTCCCTCTCTCTTTCCCTCTCTCTTTCCCTCTCTCTTTTCCTCTCTCTTTCCCTCATCCTCTCTCTCTTCCTCTCTCTCTTCCTTCCTCTATTTGTCTGTCTCTGTTTTTTTTCTTCATCACTCTCTGTCTCAACCTTTTCTTTTTCTCTGTTTTTTCCTTGTCAATTAAACATTTAAAGCAAGCACCTGTTCGGTTTGTGTCACCACTCTTATGAATTTTTTTAGAAAAGGATTTTTTATTTATTTTTATTTGAAGTAAATGGCATTGAAATGAACATGTAATGATCACTTTTTTTCGCCATCCTACTTCCATTAAAATTTATTAAATTAACATGAAGAAGAAAAAAGGCCTTTACTATATAATGCCAGTTTTAAGTACTGTATGAGATAGGTATTTTAAAATGGCTGTCAATGTTGTCAGGTATTGTACTGGTCAGATTTGTAGGAGAAGAATCTGTCAATATCTGCACTCTTCTGTTATTCTTGTTAAATGAACACTTATACCAAGACTTAACTAAAACTATTATTTGTTGACCATGAATAATAGGAAAAAAGAAAATAAAATTCTCATAAGGGCATCCTTTGGCCCAAAGCAAAGGGTAATTAATTTTGTTTAATCTTGGGGGCATATTCTTTAGTTTCTTTTAGTTTATTTGGATATAGTAAGGGTTTAAGAATAAATATATGTTGAGCTGTCATTTTTCACTGTGTCACATTTTCTACACAATAGAAAACTGAAATAAATCAAGAGGTTTATGAGTTAACTATGGAAAAGGAAGATTTTGATATCTTTTTATAGACAAATTATGCCATCAGTTACCTATTCTGAGTTCTTAAGTGGTACTTTTCAAAGTTTTCCTAGATTACTTGGGGCAGTTTTTGTTTCAGCCTGTCACTGTATATATATTCATTTAATGAGGACTATAAAAGAGAGTCAATTGATTGCAATTTGAAACCTGAGTTCAAAGACAAGTGACTATTGGAACACCTGCAATTCAAAGGGAGAAAGATCAGTTCAGTTGTGCTAGATACTAAGGTGAATCAAGATTGTGGTCATTAAAAGTGTAGCATCAGATTAGCTGACTTGTTTGGTTGTTGATCAAATATGTTTATTGAAAACTTTACAATTGACATCAGGTGAGTCTGAGTGAGAATTCAGCACAGATGTTAATTGAGAAAGTCTTTGAATGGAAGCTTTTAGATGTATTGATTTTGAAACTGGTATTAGTGTAAGCATACTTTAGTGGACAGAAATTGGGTTATAAGGGATCTAAATTCAATGTTCATGGTACTGTACTTTTTCCAATTATGATTTAGCTATGTGAATGAGAAGTAGGTTTACAAGAATTTGTAGTGTAGGAATGTAAATAGAAGATTTTTAAGCATTGGATGTATATATTTTTGAGTGATCTTTTCAGTTGAATGTGACAGGATAATGTGGTTAATGAAATTGGAACCAACAGGAGGTGAGACATTGTAGATATTAGTGATGGGTTATGATAAAGTGTTCAAATGATTGGTGTTTGGTCAGAAAAGTAAATATGGGTTCAATTTTATTTTGCATTATTCATCTGTTATAGGTATACTTATGACCAATATCCAAGACTTTGTGATATTATAAAACTAATATTTATTACACTTGACCTTTTTAGACATGTCAATTATTACAGTAATTAGACTTTAAAATATATTCATTACCGGTTAGTATATTTCCAATTATTTAAATGCAACTATCCTTTCTTTTCTGATCAAACTACATATTCTATTAAGTTGGGGTTGGTTCATTCTTCTAAGATGTTGGCATTTTGGGGAACAATTTTTATTTCTGTGAACTAGATGAGACATGTAAACTGAGAATAAATTTGTATGAAAAATGTGTTTTGCAACCTACTTGGTGGAACCTAAGTATATTTTTCAACCATATTTCCATTTTTTAACAAAATAACCAGGTTTTCTAAACAGACCAAAGATTAATTTTTTATTATTCAGTAGTTAAGAACCATATCATACATAAGGCAATAAAGTGAATTAAACTGTGAATCAAAGGCAGAGGAAAAATGACAAAACCAGGGGATAAGAATTAACTCGAGACTTATTGTATGATGGATGAACCCCCCCCCCCCAAACAAAAAAAACAGAGAAAGTTTTACAACCCAGCCATACAAGAGAAAAAAGTACATTCATAAAACGATTAGTTACAGTGAGGATGAACTTAACATGATAATATTTATTTATGCTATGTACAATATATTTATTCTGTTCTATTTTGTATCATTATATACTAAATTATATTATATATTATATTATATTAATTATTTATTTATTGTTTTTAGTGTAAGTCAAAAGACAGAAAGAAATATAACAAACATTCTAGTTTTAGTGTCATTTTGTTAAAAATTATATTTACACAGTTGCTGCTGTTTGTTAATCTCATTAGTGTGTAAATATATAATAGTTGCACATGCCAAATCCAATTACATTTTGTATGTAAGGAAACTAGAAAAACACTCAAAGAGTGCAAACTTCTACCAGGCAGCATATTTTTTCATATATTGGGATTTTACCATATATTGTAGTCAAATAGGTAAAAATTTTACTCATTCATTTACCCCTGGCCCACTGAAAAAGCAATAAAAAAACCCCCACAATACTGGAAAGACCCTGGATCAAATCAGGGACTTGAAAAACTTGTTTCTGCTACTCTCCCTACAGAGCTATCTTAGCTTGTACTTGTAGTGGTGAAATTGGTAAACAAATAAGCAGGTGAAAGAACCAAAGAACAATCTTGCATAAACAATGTAATCCTGCACAAATGCCAACAAAATCCAGACAGCAATCCTTATCAACATCAAAATCCATTGAATTATTCCTTATTCTACTATCAACATTTTCTGTAAATTCATCCAAATCCATTCATAACTTTGAGTTATTTTGCAGACACACTCCAATGCAGACAAAAACATAACTTTGGCAGATGTAAAAATGACAACTTTTCAACAAAGTGAAGTACCAACATTTGATTAGTCATCAGTCAAACATTAAACAGTAGTGACCATTTTCCCACAGGAGTCTCTTTTTTATCTTGAACAAACATTACTGAGATGCTTATCATTAAATTTTATTAGAATTATATTTTGACTTTGCACTTATTTTTTTTAAAGTTGTACCAAGACCCATCTCAGACAAGAGAAAACTAGAGAATTATGTCTAGGGAAAAGAAATATTTCAAGTTATTTTTAATGAACTAAATAGACAGTGGCATTTACAACATTTTAAAGATAGATTATACATAATACTAACTTAATAATAGATTATTTGATGTAAAAAAATTTACTAAAATACTCCAGAATAAGTAAAAATGGGCATTTTCATATTAAAAATTTCCTAAAATACTCCAGAATAAGTAAAAATGGGCATTTTCATATTAAACATTTCCTAAAATTTTTCAAATTTTGGTCATCCCAAATAGTTAATGGTAATGCATTCTTCAATACTGGACCAAGCAAAAGAAAATCTTCTGTTTTTTTATCCAAGAACTGATGTGCATATTTGAAACTAGAAGAAAATAGTAAAAAAGGCTTGATAGGTATTTGGATTATTGTAAGATAGAGCCTGAAAGATGGGTTGTCTTGCCAAGTTTAACAACCAGGATTTAATTTTGAAGGTCAAGACTGAAAGATTGAGTTTAACACTGTCAGATTTAATACTGTACAGTTCTGTTATCTCCAATGAGCTTAGAGCACTTATTAAAATGTAGCCAGTTGCAGCTTGTGAGGTCAGTAAGATGTTAATAGGATATATATGTTATCTTAATTGCATATTTCTATATTCACATTTGAAATAATGCAATATTCTGGTCCGTTTTATTAGTTTAATGCTGACATTACTGTCGTGTTTCTAGTTAAAATAATTGGGTGCAAAGTATCAAGAATCATCATCAATAAGTAGGGTTTTTGTATAACCGAAAGACAGTTTGACTATTTAGGTTTACAGTTTTCTTGTGTAAAGCTAAAGCTGATTATATTGTGATATCAGTGAAACCAACAAGGCTTTTTTTTTGTTATTAAAAACACGGGATGTAAGAGTTAAAGTAATGTTTATAATGAGAAACAGATTGTTTTGTTTTGCTCATCTAGTGGTTATGTGAATTCACCAGCTGGTTGGCCACCAGTGATTAATGTTGGGTTCCAATTTGTTAAAGAAACATTTTTAATAATATTTTTAAGCAAGTGTACTCAGCAGTGTCATGGTGATGTCATTTTGGAAATTTGATAAATGGATAGGTTGTACTTTTTAATAAAAACTCTATTTGATAATTAAGGACAACATTAGCCATATTTTGGTACCAGTTTGCTATTTCACAGTCATCCCAAACCCCTCTTGCCCAGTTTTCCAGTGTGTCATTCTTCCATTAAAATATCTCTATGGGGAAGCTGACTTTTAAAACCAGTCTCTTAGTAGATTGCTTTGTGGGCACTTAAAATGATACCATATTTTTTTGCCACCAATAACATAACTGTTTCATTTCAAAGTCCGTCATCATCATCATCATATTCGGTTTAACGTCCATTTTACATGCTAGCATGTCATCATCATCATATTCGGTTTAACGTCCGGTTTACATGCTCGCATGTGTTGGACGATTTCTTGAACTTGACTTACAAGTTATCCTGTCCTTCACCNTCCGCTCCATGCGGCTGACATCTTCAGCTTTCATGTGTTAGATGAAAATCTTGATGGCGATTCTGCATGCCCACTGCCCACAGGGAGTGCACGTGTGCCATTGATGGCAAATGCCCTTTCCTCCTGAGAGTAAAAGAAAGTAATCATTTGGATGAAAATTGTATAAGAAGACACCACCCAACAATCTGTTTCTTATTTGTTAAAATTATTTAAGCTCTGTCATCCCAATATATATAGATATTTAGTTGAAAAATAATTGCTCCCTACAAACTTTAAATTATCCTATTGCCTGATTTCTCAAGGTCACTGTCTTATGCCAGAATACACCTATTCTGTGATTTTATATTTCTCTGACAGTTTTATTTTTGTTTGACCTAAGCAAGACTAGATGTCATTTCAGAAGGGTTTTGTCTTTCAAATATCAATGTCACCTCTACTTCTCTTTGTCTTTTCTTACATTTCTGATGGCTCATTACATGCACCTGTAAAGTAGAATGCCCAGGGATAGTTTCTCCAATTTTGGAAAGATAACCAGCTGTTTCAAATATTAGCTGTGTAAAAAGCAATGTCTCGACCACAAAATTATTTGCTAAATTTTTTCATGACAACATATTTTAAAACACCAAAAAAGTATATATATATATATAGGGTTAGAAATTGATTTTTCAAATTGATAGATCCAATTGAGCAGATATAAAAGAAAGTTGTAACTTTTTCTAGCCCCAAATAAAAATCCCCTTGTCTCCTAGGACTCATTTATAGTCCAATCCAGCTGGTGCATAATCTTAACTTTTTTTCAGTTTTACAAAATTAATTCAGTTTGAATTCACCCTGTATTTGAGGAGCCGTGGCTTAATGGTTGGTGCAATTGCACAGTAACCAAGAGTTCCGGGTTCAATTCCCCGAGCTGTCGAGGAGAATTTGGAACTTTGCAAAGAAAAAAGCCATTGGTTGGTGTCAGGAAGGGCATCTGGCAAAGAAATTCCTCACTGCCAAATCAAAGTCCCTCTGAAGGGCACCGTCTGAGCCCCAACTGCTGGAAAAATATGACGTTAAAACTAAAAAAAAAAATTACCAAGAATACAAAAAAACATGCTCTTTGGCTAGCAAATTTGGTGCTGTTGTAATGAATTGTTTTGCCTGCTATTTATGGTCTGTTGGTAAATATATAAAATTGTCAGCTGTACAGACTGGGGTTTTTTGTCTAGTACACAAAGAACCTACCCAAATGGTATATTTTTAGTCAGCTCCATGGTTTTTTTTGGAATAACTTTGTCAAGCTGCCTAGTTTTTACTGTAATGGCCTCCAGAGAAATTACCAAAACAGTAAATGTTGTTGAATTTTGTTTATTTTTCAGGTTTTCTGGTATTATTATTAACTGACCATTTATTTTAAAGGAAACCAAAAAGCATATTTATTAAGTGGTAGTAAAATGTTTTGAAATCTAACCATTAGAGATTATATTGTATTGTTTTGTCAATGTTTGTTCCTGTGTTATCATAACAGATATTTCTTTGGGCTGTGGGGCAAAGATTGCCTTGTTTAGTCATCAAATTTGATTTGGAATTAATTATTGTTGTCTCACTTGTCTTCATCCACTCAGGCTGTAACTTTGTACTGTTGAGGTCATGGTCAAGTTGTTATCATTTTGAATGAAAATAAGTGTAATGTGTTATGTCAAGTAAAAGTTGAAGTCTTATGAACTGATATATTAATGCCTCAAAAAGGGTTCATGGAAATGGCTAGGGTCTTAGGAAGGGAAATTAAGGAGATGCAAGGTAGTATTTCTACCCCGCTGCATCTAGGGCTAGAATGGCTTGATGGATCAGTTTTATTAAGAATGTACATAGTCAATGCTTATAAAAAGAATGATTGTGTAATGTTCTTAAGGTTCTGTTTTGGCACAGTTCAAATTGGTATTGCATCATTTGTAGTGTAGTGTAGGTAGTATAGTGTGGGAAGAAAAGGTTTAGTTCACAAGTAAAAGGAATTAGTCCTGAAACATAAATGGAATTCGGTTTCGGGTACAATTCACTTAGGTTTTGATGCTTTTAGACCCAGCTTTCATGTTAATTTTCTCCATTGTTTTCTGCAGGGTTTGAAGAAGAAGTTGAGACATCCAAAAGCCTTGGTTCCTTAGATGGAGACAATCAGAGGACAGCAGTAGTCCGTAGAAAGAAAGGTGAGTTGTTGTTTTTAGGGAGTTTTTGTTTTGGTAGTAGTTACTGTACATATATTGGCTTACAAGCCCTGGCACATGACATAAGGAATTAAGACTAAGCTCTATGACAAATCTTGGATGCTCTACATCCAAGATTTGTCGTAGAGCTTGGTCTACATTACCTTACGAATCTGGCCAATATGTCTTACTCTACACCTTCCTTTGTATTTACCTGCCATAGATATGGGAGAAACCATACTTGGAAAGTTCTATTTTTATTGTTTTTATTGTAGTTTATTGTATTGTATTTTATTGTAGTTTTTTGCATTTAATTTTTTCACCACTCTACAAAATGGCTCAAAGAAAGACCTTTGCTGTTAAAATCGATACTGTTCTTCTTGAAATTTCTTCTTCCCCATTTTCTTTCTTTTTCTCTTTTCTTTTTATTTCCTTCTCTTGCGTGTTTTCTTTAATTCCCCCTAATTTTCGTAATTTTCTTTTTGAATAAACCAGTGCATGATTTTTACAGCAAGAGACTTGTTTAATGTGACCCCTGCAATCAATTGGTTTCGATTTTGCTAAAGCGACCCAGGTTTGATTTTGTTTTGTTGACTTTTTATCAAAATGGGGTTTTTTGCAAGGTTTAATTGCAAATATTTCTTCAGCATGTAGATTAAGTCAAAACAATCATTTTGGACAACAGAGGAATATGAAGAAAGGAATAATATTTGTGGACAGAAAAAGCCCCATTATCTAGCGCGATAGATAATTTTTTTGCCCACTTTGATATACAGTCATCCGAGTTTTTGTTAAACTCTTAGGTCGGTTGAAGTGACAAGCTGAGTAAACAAACTCTGGATTATTTTCGGCACGAATTATTAGGGTAGTTCTAAAACTGATAATTGCGTGAATAAGGAAATGCAGTTGATAGTAAAACGTTCTTTGTTTACTTGACCATTCAGCAGATGTTAACCCAAATTCTTCCCCAACTCGAACTGTGACTGGTCACAGGTTCTCGCGAACAAATCATGCGAACTGTAAACCGGGTTCTGATGAAGGATTTGCTGTTCGGAAGTTGTTGTGGGGCTTTGCTGTACGATTGGCTGCCTGACGAACAGCGCCCAACCGGTGGAATGAGAAGGGGACAGGTTGGCTAGAGATTGAATAAGTGACTCAAGTTCGTCGCTGAAGAACAGCAAGAAGTGAGTGACCGACCGCCTGTCAAACGAAATTTGTTTACAATGAAATGAATAAATAAATATATTAATTAATTACACAGCTCAATTGACTACACTGAATAGCTGAATGGTTAAGCCGACGTAGAAAAATGTGAGCGAATGACGAAAATCATTATATGAGTGTTAATGATGAAGTGACGCATTGATTGACAAAAAAAATTGACAGGCCATTGAAAATACTAGTGAAAAGCTAATTAGCGAGCTAACCGTTAAGGAAAGGGACTGTCTTCCTTCCAGGTCAATCAATCTGCCTGGCTCATCGATAATAAATAAATCAGCCAGTTGATTGTGTTTTGAATTTTACCGCTTAGTGAGCAAACGATTCCTAAAATCTCGTGCACATTTGACCCAGACAACATCCCATTTTCATTAAGAGAAAAAAAACTCAACAGTACATGTGAAATGTAAACCACAGCGACAATGAAAATGGAACGACTGAATGCACAGTGGTAAGACGGGTGCCATTAGTTTTATTAGCGTCTATTCATGTTTTTAAATCTAGATAGTTAATATCATTCACTGCAGACTTGGACTGCAGAATAATCTTTGGGATAATATTAATTGCCAAGGATAGAGTTATTCCTCAATGGATATATATTTTGGGCAGGCTTAATTTTCGATCAACTTAAACGGCCGATTTCAAAAACCGAAAATGTGGTCTTCCCTTTAAATCATTTGCCAAGAAGTAAAATCTTGCTGTTGGGAATAAATGCTGTTTTTTTACAGGAATTCGTGGTTCTATGTTGTGACAATCACAATTTATTCGATATCCTGAAATACATTGGGATTTGCAACTGGTTTCTGGAACCAGAGCTGACCTCTAGAGTACGGATAGGAAGGACACCTTGTTTAGAAGCTTTACTATTATAGAAAAATATATTCTACAATATTAAGATTGCCAAAATCAGTTTATAGAGATAGGAGTTGACCATCCCCTTTAGAAAGAACTTTTGAAACTTTAACTCGAGGTGATATCAAAATGATTTTTTAAGCGAGTCGAAGACAGGTTGACTAACTACCTGAAGGTTGACTGCAAGGGTGCAATATTAAAGGCGTACTTTAACTCCTAATTGTAACAGAAGTAGACTCTTAAGCAGTGACATGTTGAAGGGGGTGGTTAGGGTGTCAACCCCAGCATGTACATCAATTACCTTTTTTAATGAGATGGTTTTGGTGTAAATGACGCTAAACAGATTGTTCGCTGCTCCACTTGGCAAAATGATCGAGCTAAAGTCTGAGAGGTAGTGACTTATACATTCTTTAGGCCTTGTTTTGGAATCTGTCTAGTATTTTCCAAAGGAAAAACTCTGACAATACTTGTGAAATTATTAAAAATTTTATTTGTAGTTAATGTTTGTCTTTTTAAGCTTTATCTAACACATGATAGACTTTGCAGCAGTCACCACCAAAATGTGCATGCATGGCGGTTTTCTCATGAATGATCAATGGTTTTTGGTAGCTTCCCTATAGATGCTGTGCCCATTGACGGAAGCACTACATGGCATCACGCAGCTGGTGCCTTTGATGGTCTGTGACCTCACTTTTCCCGTCGAGTGAAATTGATTGCGCCAACATGATGTATCTTTCCTTAATTGGTCCTAGCAGTTTTCGTATTACAATGGTCTCCCACCCACACTCGATCATCCAATTTCAAAGATTGATCTTATTAAGCTTATGGTTTTAATTTTAATATGAATTGACAGATTCAGCGAGGTTGTTTTAGTAGAGCTAGCTGGCAGCCGAATGTAACCGACAAAAAACTGTTCGAAGTAATTTAGCCTAGGATCTTTGTAATACAGATGCCACATCTGTAAATAAAACCAAATTGGGTTATTTCTTACCACACCCGTATCCACCTTCACCATTTCTTTACCATATTTAACTAATCTTTTCACTTACCATCTTCTATCTTATCTTTTTTGTACTATACATATGGTAATACTAGAATTACTTAAAACCTTTTAATGAGTTGATAACCTGAATTGGACAACAGTTGATAGTGAAGTCTGTTTAAAAATCAAATGTAAAACTGACAATATAAACAAGCTGACGTACTTAAAGGTATACGTATTGAAAACAATCTTAATGTAACCCACGCCAGATTGCCACCTTCGCCATCTGCCAATACCGTAAACAAATGGTATTTATTTTAATTCTCTTTAAAGAGGTGCATTCTGTTGATTTCCTTTTAAATAGAAATCTGAACAAGACTCCCTCTTTCATAAAGATTTAGGGAATCTTTTTTTGACTTGACCTTTGCTATTGTTTTTTCCACGTTTTAATATTTCTGAAATAGTGCCTCTGTTATCTTTGGTATCACTGGCTCTTGAATCAAATAGCTAGCAATGTCACAAGAGAAGCATGGTGTACCAGTTTTGGAATCAATTATGAAATCTCATTTTTGTTGGTAATAGAAAATACTTTCCGCAGGCATCTTGTGGAGGCGTTACTGAGGGTAAAACAACGCTTAGTTACAGAAAACCCGGATTATTGTACACTAGAAAATTGACACCATGTCCCGAAACAAAATGTAAATAAGAGAACCACATCATCACATAAGCAGTTTTTTGTTCCTGGAACTGTCAAAAAAGGGAAATGAAGCCACCAAGTGTATTATGTTACTGTTTTATTGTCTTCAGTAGAATATCACACTTTTGTTAATGGATATTCAACCCTTACACTTCTAATCCGCCTTTGGAAAGTGCAGCTAAAACCTCGTTCTGGCTATTGGAAAGTTCTTTCGTTGGTGCTTATCAATCCAAAAGAGCAGAAAACAAAGTGGAACGGTATTTTGTTATGTTATTAATAATGGAAATACAAGACATGATTAATGGCATCCTTCTACTGTTTGTGATACGGAATTTATATTGACGCATGTATTCAGAACAAACGTGGTTTAATAGTAAGCAGGACTTTTTTGTATCTGGAGTAAACAAATAAATTTCTAATTGTGTGGAAGGGGCTTAAATTGACATTGCAAAATGGTTTTGAATGTTTTCGTATTGACGCTTAAATTATTCAAATCAGCAGCAATTATTAAACATTTGATGCTGATAACAAGGTAATCCCCATTTGTTGCCAAGGTCACTGACTTCTAATTTCATTTGTTTGCGATGTGAATAGGTTACAGTTACAAGTCACGAACATTTAGACCATAATTGATCTTTATTCATTTGATGAATTTTCAGGGCGTATAAAACTTTTCTCTTCATTTCTGTCTATTAAAATCTCAAAATAACTCTTACTTTCTTACCACCAGCCGCCTCTTAACACATTATAAAGCCTCAACAAAATTCGCAGCGTTTAAATTTTTGCAAAGTAAAAATCTCAAATCAAATTGTCTGCTGACATGTAACAAAGTGATGACAGTAAAACAAGGCAATGGGATATTAATGATGAGTGACGTCACGAATCACCCCCCTTGGTTTTTTATTCTTCCTGTTTGATGATAATCAGACCACTTGCTTTCATGTTTGTCCATGGGTATTTGATTACATCAGAAATGAAGTCACCTTTGTTTTAGCTGAAGCTGTTTATTTACTTTGTGCATGTTTTAACGAACACTAAATAGGTGTAATCAGATAAAAATTGATTGGTATTTAATAGACCAGCGCGACAAGTTTTAATGACATGGTTGAAAGGCTCATTGTTTGTAAAAAGATGACAAAACCAAACAGAAAGGAGAAAGTCGCAGGAGCACTCTTGACTACTTGTATGTTAAATGTGTATGTATGTGTGTACCTCGGTGTGCATAAAATTGATTTGACTTAAATAAAATCAGTTGCAGCAGCTTCTTACAGTTTTTTCCACAACAAAATTAAAAGGATGAAAATGTTACGTGTAACATTCAAAAACGTTTAGTCGGTCTTAAGAGTGCTTAATACCTAGAAGGAGATAGGGTGGTATTAGAATTAATTTTTGATGTCACTTTTACAAACGCCTTGCCAGAATAATCAGGAAAGTAACTTTTTGCTATATTTTGTGATACAGAGAATTCTTTTATTTGTTGTGTTTGTGAGAATGTTGTGTTTGTTTTATATTTTGGCAAAATAACGATCGACTGATTGACACACTGGTTAACAGGTTAATCTCAAATGTTCATGACAAAAATTTGTATCGAGAAAAAAGCTCCTCAGCAGCTATTACCATTTTAATTACTCTTCAGAAAGAACGATAAAACCGTAGGATTGTCTACGAATATCTCTCACAGCAAGATACTTCATGCCAGTTACCTTGGCTTCAGCTACTCACAGTATGTAAAGAAAACGTTGCCAGATATGTGCTGTTTTCCTTGCAGACAAATAGAAAGGAGCCGCTTGGTTATGATATGACCTATATTGTTTGGCTAGCCGGGGTCGTATGTTGCTTTGATGCTTGAGATACTCGGCGTATTAGTTTTGGTAGGGGATGATTATAAAGTGATTAGTGTACTCACGTCACTACTTGTCAGAGTATTTCTAACAGTTTGCCCGTGATATTTCAAACCTCTGAATGAGAACGTGCTTGAGACTGGTGGTTCAAATATAAGCTTATTGGTCCCGTTTTTTCAAAAAGACACTCGGATCGGAGGAGAGAAGTTTAACATTTGGTTGTAAAGAAGGAATTAGGAGAGAGAAAAATTGCGAATTTGATCTTTAGGAAAATGTCATCCAAGAAGACCAGAGAAGATATGCAAGAGCTGTATCGAATCGCTTTCGTTCAAGTGCAGTTGCTTTTTATCGGGAGCTATCGCCAAGGTGGGCTAATGTGATTTCGTGTGTTTGTGTTTGCGATTTTATCGGAATCGCTTTTGATGTACGCAACAACAAAAACTTAATTGTTTACAATTTTTTTACGGCTACAACAAAGAATGACCATCTTGCACGTCAGAAATACTATATTAAATGCCAAGGCGCGCACAAATATTAGTAGCGAATCACTATTGCTGTTTTGGGTTAGTTGTGTTTTGCTGTTGGATTTTTTTTTGGCTGTTGGTATTGATGTATCACAACTTTGTGTTAAGTTTTAACTACAGTGTGCATTTATTGAACAGAACTATGGCTACTTGGTTTTTTTATGCTGCAGGATTACAAGCATTTAAGCTGGCTGGAATCAGGTGAAAAGGCCGTAAAATATGTTCAGAAATAGTTACTGCGGTGTTCAACCGAGCTGCATCAGTTATGTGTTCACCGTTAAATCAGAAACTAGAAGTTCCATGACAATATTTTGTCGACATTGAGAGCGTTGATAAACAACCAGCACTCGGTCAACCCACATTTATAGATCACACACAGCTGCAGTAGTCGTAGAAAAAGGTTTTCTGTTCGCTAGTAATCCGAGAGCTTTCAAAATGAAACTAAATCAGCTCGCATATCCTCGATATCCACACATAAGGTATTGTTTCGATTGGAATTGTAGCGAATTAAAGTGTCTTGGTGAACAACTCTGAGAACAGTGTCAGGGAGATTAATATTCTTAAAGCCTGGTTTGTGGAGTATGTGACCTTAGCGGATAAATGAAACTTAAAGGACTCGAATTAAAGCGCATTAGAAAAGCCATGAAGCAATTTAGTGGGTTTCTGAGGAACCGGGCGTTTGTTTGAGGCAACACTTGAAAAAGTTGTTTGTAAAAGGCTTTTTAAACAACTTAAATTGTGTTTGTGTATTTTAAGACCAGTACGCTCGTACAAAATCAAAGGTGATCATTTCCATTTCTTTCCCATCTAAAGGCAAAGACACGCTGGATTTCGATGAAAGCTTCCGACAAAAATCATGTAGCACATGCAGCATTGCAGTTGCAAGACATCTCAGAGGATCGGGTAGTCGTGACGATGTTCAGGTGCTTCGCCGTAGAATGAGCGATACTGCTCTGGCATTAAAGGATCGGACACCAGGTATGCCTTTTGATTTCTTTGTTAGGTGCACTACACTCCCAGCCATTTTAGAATATGATATTATAAATGCTAACAATGTGGATCCCGAGTTATTAAACATTAAAAGTTTCAATTGTATTGATGATTTCAAAAATCGGGAAAGCACTGGCACAGGACAGAAAAAAGTGGCAGGCTATTGTAGGGCTTATCTGTGAATCTGGGTAAAGCAAGGAGTTGTGGAGTGACCCATGTACAGACTCTTTCGGAATTTTGTGATTCCGAAAGGGCCTGTAAATGGTTCACTCTACCCCGCTCTAAGCTGATAACCATATATATATATATATATATATGCCTTTGAATTTTGATGGATGCAGTTGCAAGTGGGAACCGGAAAAGAAGCAGGGAGAAATTGTTGTTTGAATTTTAAGAGGCCTTCCCGAATTCATACACGCATTGTGTTTAATTTATTTTGCCCAGGTTTTAAGTTCCCGTTTATAATCTGTGATATTACGCAAGATTGTTGAAATTTTATGTTCACCTCTTGTTTCTTGGTATTTTCATCACACTTTGTTACACGTTCTCTCATCATCATCATCATCATCATCATCATCATCATCATCATATTCGGTTTAACGTCCATTTTACATGCTAGCATGTGTTGGACAAAACATTATTCCAAATATCGACAAATACTTCCAAGGCAAGTCTGTCTTTTAGGCATTTCACACCTTTCTGAACTTGACAAAAAGGGAATAATTGCAAAGCATTGTTATAGGCGAATGCACAATTCCTGGCCGGGTAACTATAAAAACTAATCACTCTCTGAACTCCCCACGTGTGATTTTTGGTGGCTATTCTCTGTTGTACGATAAATCCTCAATCCATAACGGAAGATCTCATTTTCGCTCCTGTAAGCTTTCATGTAAGCTTTCATGTAAGTTTTCTACTACTATTTTGTGTGGTGTTGAATCTGCAACCTACCCACCACATTGTGGCATCATGGGAAGTATAACAATCCAGTCTGTACAAGCTTTATTGTTAGAATAGGTACTAAATGTGCCTTAAAAGAAACATTTAGAAACCTTTAGTACCTGTTCTAACAATAAAGCTTGTACAGACTAGATTGTTACATTTCCCATGTTACCACGATATTTGGTTGCGTGAGACTGTGAAAGGTACTTCCAGTCACCGGGTGACGTCACATGGCATGACTCTAAACAGCCAATGAGAAATTGTTCATTGAGAAAAGGGTCGCATGGTTTGATACTGGACAGTTGGAGTCCACGGTTGCCTTGTTTAATTTTACTGCCCCCTTGCGAGTAGATAATTGCTTTATATAAATTTAGAGCAACATTTTTTTAATTGGCATCAGTTAACACCACGGGGGACTTGGCTTGGAGGGAAAAAATACCACTGCTCTTCAAGAAGATCACACAACAATGTGCAGATAAAACGGAAAGGCAACTGCGGAGTTGCGTCTTATTGTGGGGTTTTTCTTCCAATGCAAATGTATGTTGTTGTGTTCAGCAGGCCTTTTTTATTGTTTATACTTGTTTGTTTTTAAAACTATTATATATATATAATATTTATATATATGAAAACTCTTAATTATTAAAATAATTTGAATGCGCTGCCATACGCAATGAACACTTTTGTTTTCATATATATAATATTAGGGTTTTTCATTCTTGTCTATTGATTGATTTTATTCCGTAATTTGTAGTTGTTTGTAGTTATGTTTTTTATAATTTTTACCTGGGGTGCGTCACAGGTGAAGGAAATATATGTTATTCTTCATCATCATCATCATCTTCTTCTTCTTCATCATCATCATCATCATCATCATCACCACCATTATCATCATCTTCATCATCATTATTATCATTATCATCACCACCATCATCATCACCATTATCATCATCATTACCATTATCATCATCATCACCATTATCATCATCATCACCATTATCATCATCACCACCACCATCATCATTATCACCATCACCACCACTATCATCATCATCATCATCATCATCATCATCATCATCATCATCAACAACAACAACAACAACGACGACGATATTTGCCCTGCAGCTCATTGTCTCTATAAATAATAACAACATAAATTTATGTTTAATGCCTGTGTTTTCGAGCCTCATGTTTGGTCATTCTTTTATTTTATCGTTTCTGTTTTGACATTTCAGGCAAATATAAAAAAAACGTTAAAACCTTTTAACTCATAGTTACACAAAGCAATTCTTATTTATTTATTCATATTGACGTAAGATGGAGTTGTTATTTTATTTTGTTAAACTCGCGTATTTTTTCTTTATTGTTTTGCGGGTTTGTGTTGATATAGTATGAATTTGAAAAAGCAGGATGTGAAAATTAGTAAGGTTAACCCTCTGACACGAGGGAGACCCTACTTTAGTGCACCACGCTGGTTAAGTTAATTTTTGTTATACTTCCAATTCTTTCTCTTTTAATTTTATTTTTACTTTGTATTTATAGTTTTTGATTGATTTATTTTGAAATATTCCCATCCCAGGATGCTCGCCCGGGAAACGCTTCGTTAAGAAATTTTTATCGCCAGTTGTGTGTGGCCTCCCCGTGGATCGTTACATCTCCTTTAACAACGATTCTTTGTTAAGTCTCGCAAGTGATAATACGTCATTGGCTTCTGAATGTGAACTGCAACAGGCGCAGTTATTCAGTTTCAGCTTACAAGAAGTAGCAGAAGAATTGACACTGGTTGACAAGGAATTGCTGATTCGAATATCGTGGCAGGAGTTGGCGAATTGTAGCTGGATGTCCAAAAATAAGGTAGCGACAGCTAAGACGTGTTTACATTCTATATTTCTTGTGCTTTTCATATTCAAATCTGACCACTCGCGTAAAGTGTGCCATGCATTCTATTATCAGAGATATTCACCGAATTTACCTCGCTTTCGACCAATTAGCAATACCCTGTATGAATGGGGAAGCATTGACGGTCTGGTAAAGATTTGAGAGCCAATCACGATCGTTTATAATTAACTAATGATATTCTTTTGAGAGAGAGAGAGAGAGAATGAATTATTGCGCGCATTTGGTGTCAAACTAACCATTCGAACCATTGCGAACAACCGAAGTGTTTTGTTTTTTCTCAAAGTGGATGTAGTGATTTGTTGTTTATCATGGCGCTCTCGGGTGTGCTGGACTTACAAACAGAAAAGAAGTATATTATAATGTAACAAGGCACGACTAGATGTTGTTATTAAGTGGTGATGCTCCTTCATGGTTAAAAAAATTACCATTTTTGCCATTTATTGAAGAGGAGTCGTGGCTTAATGGTTAGNGAGAGAGAGAGAGAATGAATTATTGCGCGCATTTGGTGTCAAACTAACCATTCGAACCAATGCGAACAACCGAAGTGTTGTTTTTTTCCCAAAGTGGATGTAGTGATTTGTTGTTTATCATGGCGCTCTCGGGTGTGCTGGACTTACAAACAGAAAAGAAGTATATTATAATGTAACAAGGCACGACTAGATGTTGTTATTAAGTGGTGATGCTCCTTCATGGTTAAAAAAATTACCATTTTTGCCATTTATTGAAGAGGAGTCGTGGCTTAATGGTTAGTGCAGTCGCACAGTAACCAAGAAGTTCCGGGTTCGATTCTCCTAGTGAGCGAGGAGAATTTTGAATTTTGCAAAAGAAAAAGCCATTGGTTGGCGCCAGGAAGGGCATCCGGTCAAGGAATTCCTCACTACCAAAACAAAGTCCCTCTGAAGGGCACCGTCTAAGCCCCAATTGCTGGAGTGAATTGACGTTAACCCCCCAAATTGCCATTTATTGAACGCAACATGGAATCCCGATGCCGTTAGATAATTGGAAACGAGTTTGATTATACTAAATAAGTAATTAATGAACTATTTTAGTTATGATTGAAACAAATGTTCTCAATTTCAAGGTCTCGCTGATCCACCTGTAAGAGTATGCCCTTGAACCAGTAAGCCAGAGTTCATCTTTTTTTCTTTTTTTTTCGCTGGTAGTCCTTTACAACTTACTTGTTAACGAATAACAATTGTTGGTTTTTTTTTATTTTAGTTCTCCATAGCACCCAATGTAATGAATATGGTTGACTTCTTTAATCGGATTGCAATGTTAATTGCAACTAATATTTTAGCAGAAGAAACAGCCATTATGAGAGCCAAGATCATATCAAAAGTGATAAAGGTAGGGCGTTGCCACAACGATTTTACTCATGAGCCCTTTGCTGGTTTTTTTGCTGATTTTGTTTAGGGGGATCTTTCTCTTTCTTTATCCCACAAACTGTGAATCATTGTCTTGAGAGAGGGAGAGGGAGGGGGAGAGAGTGGGGGGAGAGACAGACAGACAGACAGACAAAGAGAAAAGCATTCGTTTTTATTCAAAACCTAGCTCAGAAAATTCTTGCGACTCTTGACACGACAGAATACCCGTATCCAAGGTTTAAACGACTTAAATAAAATGTTTAACTTGTACTGGCACTCATTGGTGGTTGTGAGGGATACGACTGTTTCCAATTCATTATTACATGCTTTACATTTCTTACTTGGAATATCATTTAATTAATTGTTGTGTCAGTTACTTTCTCTAGTCACCAGATAATGCGATCCTTCCAAGCCCTGCATACAAGGAAACTTTTAGTAGCAAATCGTAAATAAAACAAACCGAACAGGAAAATGATTGGTTAAAGTATATTAAAGGGCTGCCCCAACTCTAAACGGAGACATCTCGTATACTACTAGGGATCTAAGCACCATGCTTACTTTTGTGCCAGGCCAACTAACCTTTTTCTTCTCTTTCGTAGTTGGCTAGAAAATGTCGATTGATGAACAATTTCAATTCCTTGAAAGCAATTTTGGGAGGACTTCAATGTACGCCAATCTATCGATTAAAGGCAACATGGAAAGTTGTTTCGTCAAGGAGGAAAAAGTATGTATTATTGTTGTTATTATTATTGTTTTTATTATTATTGTTATTATTATTGTTGCTTTTGTAGTTTTACCTTTGGTAACTGGTTGACCTTATGACCGAGTCATAACCAGAGACCTGGGCTAACTTTGTGATTTTCCCTTTCATCTGTATTAGCTTTCTCTATTATATTAACCCCTACATTGGATTCTTATACTTTTCTCCTTGTCATTTCTAGTTCTAATTCTGACAGCCACCCATTCGTTCTTATGACTCTTGCTTGGTCACATACACGTTGCTACGTTAGCTCAAGCAAACCCCTATCTCTCCACTCTCTTAAGCATTCTTTGCCTATAACCTCGAACAGGTTTTCCATTTTCATCAAACAATTTACTTCTATAAAAGTTCTTTGTTAGTATTATTGCTCTTGTTAGTACTATTTCTGTTATTATTATCACCATTATTAATGTGTGACCTGTGAAAAATAAAATGAATAACAAAAAGCTGCGAAAATCCTAAAATACAGTAAAAATGATAATGAAATATGTTTAAATAAAAACTTTTCATAACGAAATGTGACACAGACATAATAGTATTCTAGCAAGCATCAATTCACACCTTCACAAATAAGCTTGTTCGCTTGCTAAAATGTGCGCTGAGCCTCTTTTCTTGAAATATATCATATTTGGACTGTCTATGACATCTAAAGGTAGCTTGTTAAAAATAATGACAGCCAGAAACTTAAAATGTTTTTTACCAAATTCGAGCTTACCAGACGGAAGTTTGACTAATTTTCAACTGTTTCTAGTTCCTTTAGTATGAGCATTTATCTGAAAATAGTTTTCAAAGATTTGACAGGTATTTTCATCAAGGCATTGTTTTACGAAGGTACAAGCTTTTATTTTCATTCTACTCTCACCTGATCTTATTTTAACGCTTCTTCCAATGATTCTTTCCGCTCTTTTATTTAATAATCTCAGCTTTTTCTGCTGAGTGTTTGTAAGTTTTAGGCTGATCATTGTGCTGTACATAACAATGGGTATAATCATCATTTCGTTAATTTTGTTTGTTTTTATTCTGCCTGTCGATAACTATATTGACAGGAATTAACCCAGGTGATGGCCGTTGATGTTAGTGCAATTTTGTAATCTTGCAGGTGTTTGATTTTCCCGGGATTCAAGGGACGAGATTATTGCGAGGGTTCTTGGACTTGGCATGTATTAGGACATGGGAAACAGTTATTGTTGATCGTGTCAAAAATCAAAACAAGTTGGGCGTTGGCTGGTTGTTTCGTATTGACCACAGTTGGTCGTTTCGTATAAACCACAGTTGGTCGTTGAAACACGAGCATCAAACATTTGTCACAGTCGGTTACAGTGCAACCTCCCCTCCCCTCCCCGAGGCACGCGGACACAGCCACACCCATGTACACACAATATGTTTCATCAAGCAGCCTAGTATATTCTGTTGCATCAGCACCACGAGCCTTATGGCACTTGACTACAGAGAGAGGGACAGACAGGCATGTAAAATAGGTGCCAGTGATGAATGCATTGGAACGCCATATGGGACACCAAGAGGATAAAGTTGTTGTGTTGTAGTCATGAATTATTTGGCATTTAACCACACCCTCGCACCCACGCTTGGCTCCCTACACACACTGACCTATTTAGATGGTATTGGGGTTAAAAAGAGAAATATATTTTGAAAAACGAAAAGACTTTATTCCTTTTGAAAATTGTTTTCAGAGGTTAGCCTGTTTCTTTTATTTGTTAAATATTGATATTCTTGTTCCTTTGAATCCGCAAAGTAATATAATACCCCGTCAAATATTGATGTACTCAATCACCCGAACCATCTCACCCTCCCAAAAGTAGTTTTGTGTTTGACTTTTGATTTTTCTTTTATAGACAATTAAAGGAGTTAACAAATTTAATGAGCGAATTGGACAATTTTAAGAAGTATCGAGAAGAGTTCAATCGATGTTTATCAGAGGACATGTCTTGTCTTCCCTTTTTGGGAGATTTCCTTACCCAACTTGCCCAAACGCATGCTTATTTCGCAGTTCGAAGAAAGCTGCTCAATTCTCATCGCACTTCAATACCGAGATCAGATTCGCCATTGCCAAGCCAGTCAGACGCACAGGCAAAAGTAGACAATTTTCAAATCGATGAATTGGACGACAGCGATGACAAAGGCAGCGAGAGTCGAGAAATGAAAAGACATTCTTCGTCGGTATGTGTTCCAAATGATGATGCCACACCCTCTGATCAAACATCGGTCGTTAAAAAGGAAGACCAAATCGGGAATGGAAATGCTAGTCCTATTAAACCTGACTTTTTACAGGTTAGACAAATACCATTAAGTAAACAGTCAAAACGAACACACGCGCGGAGCGATTCCGATGATAGCGGTGTTGTTATCGACAGTAATAGACTAAGTCGAAGTTCAGAGGATCTTGATGGAAGTAGAGAAAATATAAATCGGTCAACGACATCCGATTATGAACGTTGTTCAGATGGCACAAGCTCCCCTGATGGGGAGGGAAGAGATATGGACCTATTTATTGTAAATGAAGAGTCGGGTAATAACTCGGTATTTATGTCGGAAGAAGAAAAACTTAAAAATCACAACGAGGAATGTTCGAGAACCGATCCAAAAAATGATACCTCATCAGAGGATCGATCAGATAATGTAAAGAGGAAAAACGGTAATGTACAGGGAAAATTAGATGAACAGGATGGGTCTTGTGAAAATGAAGAAATGATAGGGAGCGAAGTAACGCAATTAGGGACAAATAAAATTGAAAGGTGGCATGATTGTGCTACGGAAGAATTCGCAAAAGAAACTCGGGAATTGGAAGATAATTTACGAAAAAAGAGATTACCACCCAAGGATGACAAATACCAGAAAGGTTAGTATTTTTTAAAGTGGATTTACAATCGTAATTTAATTTACTTGCTTTTATTTAAGTGTTAGTTTGTGTCAATATTTTATTTGAACTAATCCTACGTTTTGGAAGAATGAGGCAAAAGACAGTTTGTGTAGCATGAGAGTACCTGTGACTGCGGCAGTGAGCAAACCATGGCACACCTCGCTCCAAAGTGCACCGCCGACCACCTTGCCAATCCCAGCGACGCAGCAGTGGCCTATGCCACTTTCTGGAGTAAAGAGATCTGAGATGATGATAGCCACGAGACTCGACGAAGAAGAAGAGAGTATACGATGGCATGAGATTAATGACTACGTTACAGGATAAAAAGAGAAGTTCGAAGATTACTTGAATATATAAAATACAGACCAGCCATAAGTCTCTTAATAGGGCTTACAAAGAACAGGTCTGTAAATACTGTACAGTTTTTTGTATTTTTAGGTGATCCCCGGGATATTTCCTGACCTCAATGGTCTTACTTTAATTAAGGATTTTATATCATATATTTATTTTGATTACATGGGAGCCTTATTATTGTTTAAATATTTTCGCCTTCTAGGCATCATGAGACTTTTTTTGGTTTAACATCACTTCCCATCCACCCCCAGTTACTGGCGCTTAGACGGTGCCCTTCCTGACGCTAACCGATGGCTTTTTCTTTTGTGAATTTCGAAAGTCCCGCTCTGGGAATGTAACTTCACAAAAGAAAAANAGTAGTAGGTGGCTTCCAAATTTTATTTCTGGATTTGTAGTCGGTATGCGTCAAGTGGCTTAGCGTTTGGATTTGTAGTCGGTATGCGTCAAGTGGCTTGGCGTTTGGATTTGTTTTAGTTTGGTTTGGTTTGGTTTGGTTTGGTTTGTTTCAGCGGAGAAATTGATTGCCGTGCAGATGTGATTGTGATCCCGTGATCCTTTGAATTGGCAATCCCTCGTTTCGGCAATCCCTCGTTTCGGCAATCCCTCGTTTCGGCAATCCCTCGTTTCGGCAATCCCGCATGAAACTTTTATCAGCTACTCTAATTTGATCATATACACTTGTTTTTTTTCTTCTGCTTGCTTCGAGCTATGATGCCCAGCGAAGTTTTTAGACCAATTCGAACATTAAATGACGTTGTTTTCTTTAATAAATCCCTTATCGAAATATATTTGTGAAAACGCTACGAACTATGTACCTATTACTTTGGTGTATAAGATATTCTTGTGGATTGAACATTTAGCTGTACATGGGATAGAGGTTAAACTTATTTTTCTACTTGTATTTGTTGCATAATATTTTTATTTTGGTATGTATTCTCCTATTCTAATTTATGTGCTGAATTTTTCATGTTGTGTGTGTTTTCTAATTAAGTTTGTTGTACAAAGTTGGTGTAATATATTTGGTAATCTGTTATTGTTCTGTAACAGAGCTGGATTTCTGGAGGTACCAGATCGTCGCTATCCAATACCGCTTCCCACCAAGACCCCATGTTCGAAGATTTTTGTTGAACACTGTTTACAGATCCGAAGAAGAAAATTATAGACTTTCACTGACACGAGAACCACCACAGAAAGTGAATTGATGTGTAGAAGGTATATATATATATATATATATAGCGTTTTTGTCAATGCAAGCATTTGCGAATAGATCGGTGCCATGGTGTCAAGTGAGTGTTTTCATTGGAACTAGTGGATAGCACACTTGCGACATATTTTTACTTCTTTATGCATAATTTAAGTATATTTATTAATACTCGTTGAGAATCTTGAAAATAAGCGGTAATACGTTGACACAAATCTGAGTAAGTCTAAGCCTGTCTTTGACATCTATTGTAAAGGTGACACAGGATTTGTCGGACTCAAAACATCTGTGCTAAATCAAGCGATTGTGAGCTGTTAATAATCCCAGCAAAACCGGACCTTTTAGCTTTGTCGACTACTCTAGAGTTGAAAACATATTGGCACAAGCAACTACGAGAAAGGGTGTGATAATGGTATAGTGCAGAAGATTTCTTTGAACTACGATTTCGTGGTACACGTGTATCTACTCCCAAATGCTTGTACAACTTTGTATTTGCCGTCATTCAATGTTATTTTTTTTGTAGCTGGAATTTATGATATCTTTTTCTCTAGTCGCATTGTAGTTCAATAATAGATATTTATTTCCCAATTTCTCGAACTTAGTTTAACAGTTGGTAGTTAATACGATTGTATTTTGTCCGCATTCAAATATGTTACTCATTTGCCCGCCGTTTTAGCGCCTTATTATGCTATGTTTCTAAAATAAAGTCAAATTTTTTATATAATAAGCCAAATAAACTGTTTGTTACAATCGTAATTCATGTGAGGTTTATTAGTAGTTAATCCAGTCCCTTAAATCGACAGTAAACAAATAGTACCAGTACACTTTACACCAGCAAATATTTTTATTTGTTTCCATTGTTTGTTCATATTCAACATTAATGGTACTATTTACCCGGTTGCATGTCATTAGTTCATCATCCCCTCTCCCCCCGCCACTCCCCCTTNTCCAACTCCTTTTGTCGATTCGAATTTTTTCTTAATCCATTTAGACTGTTGATTATCGAGGATGACATTCAGGATGATAGTAGACTCTACCACTAGTATTATTATCCCTTTTCATAATCTTTCGGCGGATCTTAATTTCCATTGTCACAGTAACCGGTAGTGGTTTCAAATAAATTTTCTATTTCTGCTGCAGTTTAATGTACATAGGTCTATTTTTCAATTCTTTTTATTATTATTATTTTTTTAAATCTTTTATTGGTAGCTTTCTGTGGTGGTAGCGATAATGAGTTAGTGGCCAGACAGCTTGTCACTGTCAATATAAATACCTAAAACTACTGGTTTGGTTTGGTTTGGTTTGGTTTGGTTTGTTTCAGCGGAGAAATTGATTGCCGTGCAGATGTGATTGTGATCCCGTGATCCTTTGAATTGGCAATCCCTCGTTTCGGCAATCCCTCGTTTCGGCAATCCCTCGTTTCGGCAATCCCTCGTTTCGGCAATCCCTCGTTTCGGCAATCCCTCGTTTCGGCAATCCCTCGTTTCGGCAATCCCTCGTTTCGGCAATCCCTCGTTTCGGCAATCCCTCGTTTCGGCAATCCCTCGTTTCGGCAATCCCTCGTTTCGGCAATCCCTCGTTTCGGCAATCCCTCGTTTCGGCAATCCCTCGTTTCGGCAATCCCTCGTTTCGGCAATCCCTCGTTTCGGCAATCCCTCGTTTCGGCAATCCCTCGTTTCGGCAATCCCTCGTTTCGGCAATCCCTCGTTTCGGCAATCCCTCGTTTCGGCAATCCCTCGTTTCGGCAATCCCTCGTTTCGGCAATCCCTCGTTTCGGCAATCCCTCGTTTCGGCAATCCCTCGTTTCGGCAATCCCTCGTTTCGGCAATCCCTCGTTTCGGCAATCCCTCGTTTCGGCAATCCCTCGTTTCGGCAATCCCTCGTTTCGGCAATCCCTCGTTTCGGCAATCCCTCGTTTCGGCAATCCCTCGTTTCGGCAATCCCTCGTTTCGGCAATCCCTCGTTTCGGCAATCCCTCGTTTCGGCAATCCCTCGTTTCGGCAATCCCTCGTTTCGGCAATCCCTCGTTTCGGCAATCCCTCGTTTCGGCAATCCCTCGTTTCGGCAATCCCTCGTTTCGGCAATCCCTCGTTTCGGCAATCCCTCGTTTCGGCAATCCCTCGTTTCGGCAATCCCTCGTTTCGGCAATCCCTCGTTTCGGCAATCCCTCGTTTCGGCAATCCCTCGTTTCGGCAATCCCTCGTTTCGGCAATCCCGCATGAAACTTTTATCAGCTACTCTAATTTGATCATATACACTTGTTTTTTTTCTTCTGCTTGCTTCGAGCTATGATGCCCAGCGAAGTTTTTAGACCAATTCGAACATTAAATGACGTTGTTTTCTTTAATAAATCCCTTATCGAAATATATTTGTGAAAACGCTACGAACTATGTACCTATTACTTTGGTGTATAAGATATTCTTGTGGATTGAACATTTAGCTGTACATGGGATAGAGGTTAAACTTATTTTTCTACTTGTATTTGTTGCATAATATTTTTATTTTGGTATGTATTCTCCTATTCTAATTTATGTGCTGAATTTTTCATGTTGTGTGTGTTTTCTAATTAAGTTTGTTGTACAAAGTTGGTGTAATATATTTGGTAATCTGTTATTGTTCTGTAACAGAGCTGGATTTCTGGAGGTACCAGATCGTCGCTATCCAATACCGCTTCCCACCAAGACCCCATGTTCGAAGATTTTTGTTGAACACTGTTTACAGATCCGAAGAAGAAAATTATAGACTTTCACTGACACGAGAACCACCACAGAAAGTGAATTGATGTGTAGAAGGTATATATATATATATATATATAGCGTTTTTGTCAATGCAAGCATTTGCGAATAGATCGGTGCCATGGTGTCAAGTGAGTGTTTTCATTGGAACTAGTGGATAGCACACTTGCGACATATTTTTACTTCTTTATGCATAATTTAAGTATATTTATTAATACTCGTTGAGAATCTTGAAAATAAGCGGTAATACGTTGACACAAATCTGAGTAAGTCTAAGCCTGTCTTTGACATCTATTGTAAAGGTGACACAGGATTTGTCGGACTCAAAACATCTGTGCTAAATCAAGCGATTGTGAGCTGTTAATAATCCCAGCAAAACCGGACCTTTTAGCTTTGTCGACTACTCTAGAGTTGAAAACATATTGGCACAAGCAACTACGAGAAAGGGTGTGATAATGGTATAGTGCAGAAGATTTCTTTGAACTACGATTTCGTGGTACACGTGTATCTACTCCCAAATGCTTGTACAACTTTGTATTTGCCGTCATTCAATGTTATTTTTTTTGTAGCTGGAATTTATGATATCTTTTTCTCTAGTCGCATTGTAGTTCAATAATAGATATTTATTTCCCAATTTCTCGAACTTAGTTTAACAGTTGGTAGTTAATACGATTGTATTTTGTCCGCATTCAAATATGTTACTCATTTGCCCGCCGTTTTAGCGCCTTATTATGCTATGTTTCTAAAATAAAGTCAAATTTTTTATATAATAAGCCAAATAAACTGTTTGTTACAATCGTAATTCATGTGAGGTTTATTAGTAGTTAATCCAGTCCCTTAAATCGACAGTAAACAAATAGTACCAGTACACTTTACACCAGCAAATATTTTTATTTGTTTCCATTGTTTGTTCATATTCAACATTAATGGTACTATTTACCCGGTTGCATGTCATTAGTTCATCATCCCCTCTCCCCCCGCCACTCCCCCTTTCCCCGATATCTAGTTAATCTGGCAAAGCTCATTGAAGGGGGAACTTTAACACTTGTAGTCCTGCAGCTCTTCAGTTCGATGTTGATCCTTTTTAGGTACATTATCACAAGAGCATTTTGATACCTGAAATCAGTTAGCTCGAATCGTCTTGCAAAGTAAAAATGGAAAAGATTTGTACAAAACTCTTGGTGACATTCTTCTAGACTTTTAATGTTTACATCTGTTTATGCCGTCTTTGAGGCCTCAGTCACTTAAAATATCACTGATATTTCTGATTGTAGTGATTATTTGCTTCTTTACACATGTAAATATGTAGTTGAAGAAAATTTGTACATCAGTTTTGTGTATTTTTAATGTAAAAGTGCGATGTGTTTTATATATTAGTTGATATATTCCACAAAACGAACTAGTCGAGGTATGAAACATGCAGTCCCGTTAGCAAACCTTCATTCCGTTGCAGAATCTCCTGAACAGGCAAGCTTTACTTGTTCTGCTAAGGATTCAAGAGTATTTATTCGTCATACATTCAACTCTTTGTCGCGTTATTTTTAGTTCTCCTCAGCTGGTCTACCTCAGTATTGTTTCTCGCTCAAAATTATTGCCAGGTTGTTGTGGAAGCCCGCCCAGGGGAACGCGCTTTCACGTTTTAAGCCACGATGTTACCCTTTTGTTAATTGTTATTGCGTACTGTTTTTGGCCCACTCGCCCTCTAATATTCAAATTTATAAACACTAAATGCATTATTTAGCCCTACCTAAACTATGTTACATTTTTCATTATCTGAACAAGTAATTTTAAAGAACTAAAGCTGTCGTGATTTCGCTGTCATCTTCGCAGATTGAATCGAAAGTGTGCTAGTTTTAAAAAATAGAGCTTCATTTATTATTGTTGATGTGCAAACCATTTCTTTACTCTTTGATATCGTTCGCTTTACACTTCACAGATATAGAATTGAAGTTCAAATTAAGTTATTTAACTTGGGTATTGTCAAAAAAAGTACACGGTTGCACCAGAAAGCACCAACCCACTTCATTCCGTGTCATACTGAGGATGCCAATGCCTCTTACTGTTCGGATCTTGTCATGTTAAAAGGTATTCTGCAAGCACACTTCCACAAAAACTGTTGTTTTTTAACTCGACAGCAATATATTTGGTCTTGAGCTGGGTTTACCAATCGTGGACCAAAAACTTTTTGAATCAACATGCATTTTCATGCCTGAAAATGGAGTTACAGATGACAAAGTGGCAAGAGAAAAAAATGTAAGACACATTATTCGATGTTTAGAAAACGTAACAAGTGTGAAATATATTGGTGCCAGACTACATTAGAAACGCTAACATTCGACGAGTTCCCACGCGTCCCCTTTCCTTCCATCTCTCGAGAATTTTGTTGAAGAATTGTCAATTCAGAAAATTAAGTGATAATAAGAAAAATTGTTTTGGGATAGAAATTCTAAAGAAGTTGCGAGATACTGCGAATATGATTTGGAGACGTGACAAAATTTCTGACCGCAAAAGTTGTGTTGAGGACTTGTCGAAGACGTGCAGCGAGAAATGTTTAAGTAAAAGATGAAAGTAACTGTTATCGAAGGTAACTTAAGTTTTGAACTTACTTAATATTTCGATACAATACGTATAAATAAGCCAGTCAACTTTTCACAATTTTGCACCAAAGTGAGAGAAAAGGTTTCACTTTTCTACAATTTCAAATTCTCTCCTGTTTTTAATTATCTTAACAATATTTGATCCTTGAACGGACTAAATTGTACTCGTCATTAGGAGAATTTGAAGGAGGAAAGCGGAATGAATGAGAAACAAATTGCACAAAGAGCGCAGGAAACCGCAGGATGAGGAGGAAGAACTTAAGTGCTTTCACACACTTGAGTAACTGCATTGCTATGATAACTGTGTGCTTAAATGAGTTCTGTTCGGAAGAGGGACAATTTTTAGTGACATGAAGTACCAGAGACCTGCAGTTAATGTCTTTCTTGTTCTTTTGCATAAGACCTGTTGAGTGCTCTTGCGACCTCTTTTAGTTCGTAATCAAATAGAATTATTCAAGATCTTTGTTGTTCAAATAATGGCTACGCTGTTTTGTCACGATGTGGATTCACAAAATCGGTTTTTAGTCTCGGCCACTTGTGTGACCAGATGACACAATACTGAGGTAATTCAGCTGTCGCAACAATCTCTCTGTGTCCTACTCGTCAATAGACGAGAGGTGGAGAAGAGAGTTTGATTGTTTTGAAGTAACGAAGGGGGTATTGAAGCGAAGTTATAGCGAGAGTGGGAGGGATATCTTCTTCGCCCAGTAACGAGAGACTGCACACTGCTTATTGCCGTCGCCCGCAAACCAAGTTTTGTAAAGAGTATGCATGTTGTCTTCTCATTGGTAATTTATTCCTGGGGGTATTTGTACTTTTTCGAAAGTTGTATCTTAGGTAAGATTTACTAGATTAATGTTTATTTAGTGGCCGTTGTATTTAACTACCGAACGCTTAATGACATACCATGCTAAGTTATCTCGGTGTGGGTTTTTTTTCTTGATGAACGTTGCCTGTGACTTGGTGTAAAGCTGCTACAGCTTGCCCCTGTGTTGTGTTTTTTATGTAGGTATTCATCTTGGCATCGGGAATACGCATCACCTTGTGATAAGTTGTCGAAAGTAGCTTGTCGGGAGGTGCCATATATCGACCTTTAGTATGTGACAACTGTATTTAACTGTCGGATACTCGATAATATACATTAAAAGTCACGCTGAGTTACTTTATGCGATCTTCTACCTGCAATACTACCATGCCGTCTTTCACAAAATATTAACATTTTATAGTTCTTTAAAGACTCAAGGTGATTGTTCGCTAAGTTGCACATGCTGCAGTTGTTTTGGTCAGAAAGCCAACTTTAATCCCCATATTTAAACATTTTTGCAGGTGACTGATGTAGTTTTTTCCAAAGCTTTCTTTTTCTTCAATTTTAACCTTTGCAAGGTATTCAAGGTTGTTCCTTAGTATGATATCTCCTAAATACCTGCGGAGCGCGTAGGCACAACAATAGAATGAAGAGCAGGATACCAATGTTGTAGCTTCTTACATGCAGATTTCTCCAACTACTCCTCGAATAGTCACGGACACGTCGCCCTAATTTGAAAATGTCAGGTTGGCATCTTACCTTGAGTACAGTTACATTTTGACGGTGAGGGTAAAGATTTACAGCCAGTTTGGATAGACGTTTGGATAGCGATGGTAACTATGTTAAAAGATTGCGCAACTGTGAACCCTGTATCATGTTCGGTATTTAATA
>RDPX01000008.1:1788318-1798905 GCA_003991215.1 Morbakka virulenta | reverse complement strand
ATTTTTATCTCATAACGCACACAAATAGAACGAAAGAAGTGAATATATAAAACACACACACACACACACACACACACATATAAATATATATATATATATATATATATATATATATATATATAACAGGAAAGGGTTCAAAGCTGTACCTTGATATGATCCAACTTAAACTTTAGAGAGAGAGAGAGAGAGAGAGAGAGAGAGAGAGAGAGAGAGAGAGAGAGAGAGAGAGAGAGAAAGACAGAGTGACACAATAAAAAAATTGAAACACGAAACAAGAACAACTTAAAGCTTCGTGTTTCCATGCATCAGACTACCCACAGAATAAATTCAAACATATTACTTTATATATGTGCCAAGTATTCTAAAACAGTTAGAATACGGATACCGGACAGTTATAAATGACGGTGATCTCTCAACTGGGAAAGTAGAAACTTGTTTTGGGGGGTTTATTTGATGATATAACCACAGGTATCTATGACATGTGCATATAAACACACACATATAAATAAAAACATATATATACACATATATAAACGTATATAAAAACATAAATATATACATATAAAAACATATAAATATATATATATATATATATATATATATGATGCCCTTCCTGACACCAACCAATGGCCTTTTTTTTTCTTTGTAAAGTTCCAAATTCTCCTCGACAGCTCGGGGAATCGAACCCGGAACTCTTGGTTACTGTGCAGTTGCACTAACCATTAAGCCACGGCTCCTCACATATATATATATATATATATATATATATATGTATATATATATATGTATATATATATATATATATATACATATATATATACACAAAAAAAACACCCCTAAAATAACACGGAATTTCTTGAAATATTTCGTAACTTATTTTGACTTTATCAGTCAAATTGCATTGGAAGGCAAATGAAAAAGAAAACGAATTGCATATTTATGTATGTTGAAAACGAGGCTGTGGAAACAATACAAGAAAAGTACAAATCCACAAACGATTTAATGTTTACAAGAACAACAACAAAAATAACTTTTTTGAAAGTAAACAACGAAAAGTAGCAAAATGGAAACGAACAAACTAGGCGATGAAAAGTATAATTGTAATGAATAAAAAATGAAAATAATACAAATAGTCATAAAAAATGACTATAAAAATGATAATGATGATAATAAGTAAAACGTTGAAATTAATTATCATTTAAATAAACTAAAATAATTTCGATCATATTTACTCAAACTACAGTTTATACCATCAGGAACAAACAATCAAAGACAAGAAATCCACTTATTTTGATGATATTGACACGCAGCAATACCTTCAGACAAATTTTCTTGCAGAACATAGATTTCAAAATTATTGTGGAAGTTAAAAAATTTTTTACAAAAAGGATGGACCAATTCATATGATTTGTTGCGATTTCGTATTTAGAAATGATGGCTATTGAAACGTTGCTGACGTTTGCGGGTTGTGAAACCCACATAAAGTTGCTTATGCTTAGTACACTGAACAGCATATACCACATTAGAAGAAGAACATTTCCCACTCATGAAATGAGTGTCTTCCTTAAAATTTATTCTGTTTCATGTATTATAGCTGGGTCTCGTTAATTAATTAGCTGTCTCCGTGTAGGGGGTGGCTCCACTCTTTCCTGAATTTTTTATTTCATATCTCATTATTCTAGTCCTTTTGAAAGCCAATGCCAACTGATAATCTCGTGTAGAATAACAGAAAAGATAGTCCAAAAAGATTCATTTCGATATCATAATATTTATGAAACAACAAAATGAATTTTTTTTTGTAAACAGCTTTTAATGGTTTGTTTTTGTTCTTTTTTAATTGTCTTTAGCGTATAAAATAAAAACATTTCTTGCTGTGCTTCTAATTGCCTGAAAGATGTATTTGATGTAATACGAAATAGAGCTGTTTACAAAAAAAAATTCATTTTGTTTTATGAATATCATGATATCGAAATGAATCTTTTCGGACTATCTTTTCTGTTATTCTAGTCCTTTTGGTCGAGAAAAGATAACAGAACATTTGTATGCCTGCCATTTATTAACTTTGAATGTTGGGTAAACCTCAAATTTGTTGGTAACCATTTTCAATTCAGACTTTTGGGCAACGTGGGTAACAGTTATTTTGATTAAAAGGAACAGAATATTCGTTAGGTGAGGAATATGCTAGTCTGTGCTAATATGAAAATATTGATAACGAAAATAATTATCATCATCAGAGAAATAATAGAAATGTGATTGTGAAGTTATAACTTTAAGATGGAAGATGGTACGTCTTTGAATAATTAGACTTTGTGTTACCTTGAGGTATCATCATCAGAAGACCATTTAATGAACAGATTTTTTGTTTGATAGGATTGTTTCGTTAAGGCTTTCTTTTTGTTTGAACAGACTGTGCAAAAATTTGACCAAGTCAACAACATCATACATAAATCATCAAACAACATACTGGTCAAGCAACAAAAGCTCGCAGATTGTATACACAAGATGTGCAAACAATTTACTCTACTTTTTACTAAATCTGATGACGAACACTGTTGGTTCATTGCTAAAAAGCGTTCCTTTTGCTGACAATGGTCACGAATTTGTCTTGTCCTTGCTCACTGGTTTAAACGAATTATAACAATCACCTTTTTCGAAAAAGGAGATGTCGCCATTCTCATTGTTGCCCCGCCCCATTAAGAATATCCTGAAATACGATCGTACTACAGAAGAAAGAGAAACTTCCTTAATTTGCCTTTGCCTAACAAAAGCCTTCTGTGCTATTCTCTGCTTCTTACTCAATTCTGTCTTATTACATTTTTTGACAATAGTAAATCTACTTCTTCGGCCTTCACCCGACATTAGTCAGGTCGGCCGCTCGACACCTTTTCCTCCACTTGACTCGGTCTTCCCATTCTCCTTCTCTCGTTCAAGGCACTTAAAAATCATGAATCTCGACACCTCGGTTTTTTTACAACAGTAAATTACTGTATCTAACAGGTTAAAAATTTTTAGATTCTTTAACGATGAAATTGACCCAAAGTTGTAAAAAAGCTATGCGTGTCTGTGACCATTCATGCAAAACAGAAGCTGGGTTGAAGAGTCACCCACCTGCGCACGAATACAAAGTAACAAATTGATTATCATTACTATTATAAGCTGAGACTGTATGGTGTGATGCATTATTGAGATACTGGTCCGTGTGAGTTGATAACCTGTAAATGGTAACAGAAATGCTGCAATCTGCTTGCCTCTTTGCTAGGGCATCCAGGAAGGGTATTCCTATTTGTTCTTCTTTTTCTCCACGGTGAATATGATGTTCACCAATAAGACAAGTTCCTTTGCAGGGGTTATCCTCGGGGTTACAGAAAAGTTTAAAGCTTTTACAAGAAGGGATTTCTCTGTTAATAATAGTATCCGACCAGACAGGCTGACAGTCCAATTAGATTTGTCTGTGGTTTCTGGTGCTGGTGACAACTTTTGTGTCAAGTTCTCAAACTTCTTTTGGTGTCTTTCCCTGGTAGAATGTAATCTTAAGTAACTCCCAAGATCATTCCTACCAAAGGATATTGTCTCGATAGTGGAAACAGCAGTAAAAGACCTTCTCAAAAGTGAAGAAGACACAATCTGAGCAAAAACAAGCCTTACCCTACAATCCTCCATAGTACCCATTGACAACCTCACGAAAAAGAAACGATGTGCCTTTAAGACCTTAAAAAACGATGATTCGACCTCCACCCTGCCACCTGACAAATGGCGTGTGACTGTCGTCCTTAACTAAGCTGACTACATCCAAAAGAGCCAGGAAGACCTCAACAGTGGACCATACACCACAGTTGAGCGCAACCCAATTAACTCACTCAATTCCAAAGTAACCAATGCACTAATTGCTTTACAGAAAATCCATCTCCTTGATAATTGCTTCTACCACAGATTGAAACCCAAAGACTCGCCTTTACCACGATTCTATGAATTACCAAAAGTTCACATATCTAATGTTTCAATACCACCAATTTTCGCTTATTCTGGAAGTCCGCTCCATACACTTTCACGTTACACAGCTGAACTGATGTGTCCTTACACAAGGATGAATTCACACCATGGCAAAAACAGCACTGATATTGCCGCCTTCAGTGCATTACAAAAATCCAGGCAGATGAAATCATGGTCTCCTTTGATATATTATATACATTATATACAAGCATTTCCATTGACGACACCTTACAAATTGTAGAGGACCTTCTTGAACATGATGATTCTTTGCCATCACGAACCACGCTAAAACCTTCAAATATCATGAATCTACTACAATCACTCCTTACCAACACACGTTTCCTCTTCAACAATGACAACTACAGTCAAACCAACGGTGTGCCCATGGGAGCTCCCACATTCTCGGTGATTGATGGAATGTTCATGCAAGTATTTGAAGCCACAGGAATATCAACAGAGGACCAAGGGCAAACTGTCTGTGAAAGATACATCGATGATGTCTTTACAATCATAAAAAAGAATCACCTACAAGATTTATTTGAGCACATCAACAGCCTACACTCAAATATCATATTCACCATGGAGAAAGAAGAATAAAGAGAAATACCCTTCCTGAATGTCCTAGTAAAGAGGCAAGCAGATTGCAGGATTTCCGCTACCATCTACAGGAAATGAACTCACACTGACCAGTACCTCAATAATGTATCACGCAATCCAGTCTCAGCTTGTAATGGTATCATCACCACTCTGTTGGAAGAATATGCATTATGTCCAACCCACATGACCTTTCACAAGAATAGACACCTTTAGATGGTTCTCTGATCCAATAGATACCATGCTAAGAATGTCCAAAGAACCTTACGTTGAACCATCGGACCTAAAACGAACCTCTGAAACATTTGTCTGCCTTAAAATAAAAAAGTAAAACAATTATAGACAAGGAAATCAACATAACAACATGAAAAATAAAAGAAACAACCCATTCTCTACAGGACAGCAATCACATCAACAGTATATCCTACACTTTTCCAGAAATATGGCTTCCAGCACCAAAGAAAGCAACACAACAAACACAACATAAGTATGGCACCACTCCTCAAAACAACTCAATTCCAGTCTACACGTAGGTCCTCACTGCCAAAGTACAAAACAGCCGTACCTAGTCATTTCAGTAGCCTGACGTTTAGAGACGTATCTCTCCGGTTGTGGAGTTTTGACTTGGGTGAATCAGGTTACTCTTTGCCACAACTACCTCAAGGTAACCCTTGGGCAAGGTGTAGCACCCCTTACTCCGAGAGCTCGAAATACCAGGTTGACATCCGGCGGAGTTGTCTGTCCACGTGGGCCCGAAATTCCAGGTAGTGACTGGTGTGGAATATCCAGCTCCTTGGGAGTAAGGCTAAAACGAATTCTTTATCAAATGAAAACCAGAAGCAAATCATAACGCCTCGTCCGTCGCGCGGGTCAACAATGGACGCGTCCCTCAGAGCTAGGCCACCCTGAGGTCGAAAAGTCGGCCACTGAGCCAACTGTTCCCCTAAGGAAGGCCAGCATGGTCTCCAGGATGGAAGAATCCCACCCCTGGCCCTGCTGGATCAACACCTGAGAACACTCGAAAAGAAAAAAGGAAAAGATGGACAAGGGAAGAGCAAGGAATTTATGTTTTGCTTTTATTTTGGACTTTGAAGTCCAGAAACAAATAACACTCAAGATACTTTTATATTCTGGTGTACCCTAGTACACCAGAATATAAAAGTAAATAGACTACAAAAGTAAATAAAAGTAAACAGACTACATAACCATTAATAAACGTTTCAGAAATGCAGTCCAACATTGCAAGACATACCCTAGTGCAGACTGCGGAAGTGACCATCTACCTGTCGTCTGCAAATTGAAATTGAAACTAAAACAACTAAAGAAAAAGAAGACAGAACCAAAACTGCAGTATAAGAAATTGATAGAAGATTCAGAAACAAGAAAAGAATTTAACATAGAAGTCAAGAATCGTTTTGAAAACCTTGAAGATGAAGGTGAGCTTAATTCCTGCTGGAAAAAATGCAAAGAATCGGTAGTCTCAGCAGCAAAGAAGGTCTTACCGGAGAAAGAAAAACAAACTAAAAAGAAATGGATGACGTCAGAGATCTTGGAACTAATGGAAGAAAGACAACAAACAACAGACAGAAGAAGTGCGGAATATAGAACACTCGACCATCAAATCAGAATAAAATGTAGAGAAGCGAAAGAGGAATGGCTCAATGTAGAATGTGAAAAGATAGAACAACATAAACAAAGAGATCCCGCAAAGATGTACCAAAAGATCAAAGAAATCAGTGGCTGCAGATCTCCAGCTTCCTCTGGATGTATACAATCTAAAGATGGGAAGATCATCATGGAGAAAGAAAAGGTGTTGGAAAGGTGGACGGAGTACATCGATGAACTGTTCAAAGACAACAGGGGAGACAAACCAGCAATAAATAAGAACATTGATGGCCCTAAAATTCTGAAATCTGAAGTAAAGTCAGCACTAAAGAAAATGAAAAAGAATAAAGCTGCTGGACCCGACGAGATTGTTACGGAAATGCTGACATCTCTTGAAGACTTTGGCATAGTAAAACTGACTGATCTGATAAACAAAGTCTACGACAGCGGAGATATCCCTGAAGATCTAAGTAAATCCATCTTCATCGCACTACCTAAAAAGCCAGGTGCAACAGCTTGTGAATTACATCGTACAATAAGTCTGATGAGCCACGTGATCAAACTGATTCTGAAAATCATCATGAATAGAGCCCGAAGAAAGATCAGAAGGGAAATTGGGAAGGAACAGTGTGGTTTTATGGAAGATACGGGTACCAGAAACGCCATATTCATGATTCGAATGTTGGCTGAAAGAGCAATAGAGATGCAGAAGGATCTTTACCTGTGTTTCATAGACTACATGAAGGCGTTCGACAAAGTCCAACATGAGAAACTGTTTCAAGACCTCATAGCATTAGATCTAGATGGCAAAGATCTTCGCTTCATCCGCAACCTTTATTGGGAGCAAACTGCTTGTATACGTGTGGATAATG
The DNA here is from genome assembly GCA_003991215.1 of Morbakka virulenta. Lineage (NCBI taxonomy): Eukaryota > Metazoa > Cnidaria > Cubozoa > Carybdeida > Carukiidae > Morbakka > Morbakka virulenta. The sequence continues at coordinate 1,791,844 of RDPX01000008.1, read as the reverse complement.
AACTGAGTCAATACGTCAAGATCAAGAGAGGTGTAAGACAGGGTTGTGTGTTTTCTCCAGACCTGTTTAACTTATACGGGGAAAAGATCTTCAGAGAGTTGGAAGGCTTATGTGGGATTAGTGTTGGTGGTCACAACCTGAATAACCTGAGATTCGCAGATGACTCTACGTTAGTTGCAAACTCTCAGCAAGGACTGCAGGACGTCTTGAACAAAGTAGTGGATGAAAGCAAGAAGAAAGGACTCGAAATAAATCGCAAAAAGACCGTGTGTATGGTAGTAAGCAAGAAACACAGTCCAAGATGCAGATTACTCATTGGGACTGACAAAATCCAGCAGGTGGAAAAGTTTAATTACTTGGGAAGCTACATCACCCAGAATGGTAATATATCACCGGAATGGAAAAGAAGTTGGAAGCCGCTGAAATGTGGTTCTTGAGGAGGATGTTGAGAATATCATGGACTGATCATGTAGCAAACGATGACGTTTTACAAAGAGAAGGAACAGAAAAGAACCTGTTGAGGACAGTCCGAAGAAGGCAGATGGAATTCTTGGGACACGTCATGAGGAAGGAGGGTCTAGAAAACTTGGTACTGACGGGACGTATAGAGGGAACCAGAGACAGAGGGCGGCAGCGAAGAACATTTTTGGGATACTTGAGGGAGCATGTGGAAAAAACTGGAGGAATGGAATACAAACAAGTGAAATATTACATCTGACAAGGAACAGGGTTAATTGGAACATCATGATAGCCAACGTCTACAGACATGGCACTTAGAAGAAGAAGAAGTACCCTAGTAGTGATTGTGAAAATATTACAAATCTTGGTGAAAATAAGCTGTCAAATGTCAGAAGGTATATTGTGTGCGAAAAGAAATTGACGGTTGTTGAACTTTCTCAGATTAAAAAAACGGTCTTGAATGATGTTATATTGAATGTTAAAAGAGAACTTGTATATGATACACAGGATGATACAAAGAATACTGATATTAATGTTGATGTCATTGATAGAGATGGAGGTGAAGTTGAAGGCCAGGATGTTGGCGATAGAAATCAGGAGGTGGAAAATAAAAGGTTGCAGAAACCTAATGATGAAGGGATGCAGGACGTAAACCCAGAAGAACTAGAGGCAATGAGAACAGACAGCTTGGAGGAATTTTCTCTAGTACAACACACTGATATTAACGACAAAGAGCCACTTCTTAAGATTCGTCGCCCTTTCAAGTACAAACATATCTTCAAGCTAGGAAATATTGCACTACATCAAATTTGTAACGAGCTTAGCCCAGATCTGACTGCGGTAAATCAACTTGTTTACAACGGGTAAAGTACCTCAACAAAAATGTGGTGTTGAGACCAAAAGAAAAAGAACTAACGCTAAGAAACTGAATAATCCAAAGTGGCAGGTGAAAATTGATGAGGAAATTGAGGAATACCGAAACGAAATCTCTATATTACAAGGAATGGAAAAAGAGAAGGGATTAAGACCTTGAGAGGCTTAAAAAGTAGCAAAGATATACAAAATAAAAAAGAAAGACCAAATTCTCGCCATTAGGTAAGACCTAAAACAAAAACTCCAAGTTAAGGCCCAACGTTTATGTAGGTTTGTTTAACGCAATAAGTTCTAAAGTGAAAAAAAAAGATTTGAAACAGATACCCAAAAGTTTTATTGTGAACTTATAAATCTGAGATGTGTGGATGAAATATCATCGGAAAAAGAGGTAGTTTTTGGAATAGCATCTAGGGAAATGACAAAGGCTTTAATGAAAATGCCGTATGGATGTAACATCTATAAGATTCCCGAGCACACTTGGGGGAACTTGACTGTAACAGAAATTATAAAAGCTCTCAAGAAATCTCACAAGTAGAAATCTCCGGGTATTGATCAAATCACCAACTTTTGGCTCGAGACTCTACATGCATCATCCTAAATCCAATGTAGAGCGTTTGTACGTACGTAGAGAGAAAGGCGGGAGAGGTATGATACAATTATAACTTTCCTATAAAATATCTAACATTGGTCTGTCACAATATCTAGATAAGGCAGTTGATTGGATGTTACAATTGGTTAACATACACGAAAATACTAAGAAATTACACTCTGGTGTCAAAGAAGCAAATAAAGTTTTACGGAAACTGCAAGTCGATCTAGACACCGATAACACCTTATCACCAAACGAAATGGCACGAAAAACGAATAAAAAAGCAAAAAATTCTGGTGTGAACCAGATTGAAAATCAATGGTGTGAAAAACCTCTCCAAGGAAAGTTGGCATCTCGTTGCAAAAATGCTGATGCAGATGAAAAGGCAACCCATCAGTGGCTACGTAGCTCCGGACTGAAAAGGGAAACAAAGGATTTTATTCATGTCTCTCTAAGACCAAAGGGTCTCACACGCTACGATCAGGCTATTGTTTTACACAATGGAGCTGACCCTAATTGTTGGTTCTGCGAGGAAAAGGTTGAGAGAATAGACCATTTTGTTTCCGGCTGCTCTTTTCTTACACCTAATGAGTACTAAAACCGGCATGATAGGGTTGGGCAATACCTCCATTGGAAGCTATGCAAGCACTTTTTTTAAGAAACCAAGAGTAACTGGTACGAACACCATCCAGAGCCAGTTACAGAGGGAAAAAACTTCACAATTCTGTGGGACTTCCTTGTGCACAGTGATTGGACAATATAGGCTAATCGTCCATACATAATTGTCAAGGACAGGAAGAACAACACCTGCCTGCTCATCGATATGAGTGTTCCTTCAGATAAAAATGTTTCCTCTAAAATGTTTGATAAGGTACCGAAATACAAAGATCTTGAAATATAAATCGAAAAAATGTGACATCTCAAAACTAAAACCATCCCAGTTGTTGTTGGTGCCCTTGGCCTGATCAAGAGAGGAACACAAACATATCTGGAAAAGATCCCAGGTGAACCATCACTGCCAAAAAATCCATAAATCTGTTATTTGTGGCACATCAGGTGTCTTGAGAAGAGCCCTGTCTATCTAAACCTTTTGTGCCTTGAATATCTTAAAATTGATTTCATTGTTCGTGAGTTGAGATTTGGATGTTTGTACCTCACGCTTTCACAATAATTGTTCGTACGTCATCATGTTAAATGAAGTGTCCTTTTTAACTAGATTTTAAATCCCTTTTTACCGAAAATACTTTTTATAAACATATCTTTATACGAAATTTTTCAGAAGCTTTTATTGAAATAATTTATTCTTATTCAAAAGCTACATAACTTAAATTTCACTCACCCTAGGTCACTGGTAGTGACCCAGTGTCTGATCTTAACAATGGAAATCATATATATATATATATATTCGTATGAACTGATAAGGACAAAATACAATCATATATCTAGCAGCTTGTTATGATTTAGCCAAGTTCTAAATTCGTCGTCAACTGTTCTGATATCACCTCTGATGCCAATCGTACGGCAATTCAGAACGTGTTGAGGTGTTTGCACGTCACCGCATGTGCAGTTCGGACTATCAGCTAAGCCAATCTTATTCATGTAGCT
>RDPX01000008.1:1776250-1787692 GCA_003991215.1 Morbakka virulenta | reverse complement strand
ATATATATATATATATTCGTATGAACTGATAAGGACAAAATACAATCATATATCTAGCAGCTTGTTATGATTTAGCCAAGTTCTAAATTCGTCGTCAACTGTTCTGATATCACCTCTGATGCCAATCGTACGGCAATTCAGAACGTGTTGAGGTGTTTGCACGTCACCGCATGTGCAGTTCGGACTATCAGCTAAGCCAATCTTATGCATGTAGCTTGCATGCCGTCCATAGCCAGATCTAATTCGGTTGAGAAGGACCCAGGGACGTCTCTTTATATCATGGCCCGTAGGTTTGTTCGAGGGTATTGGCATGTAAGTGCGAAGCATGTAGTCGGAGTTGTTCCAGCGGTTCTTCCAAGTAGACATCATCCATGTGTCAGGAGATAAGTTTTCATTGTTTTGGCTTGACAGAGTATTCATTCGTGTGGATAGGGGCATTCTGCTTTTGAGGCGGACGTTGACAAGGGGTGAAGTTGCAGGATGGTGGAACAGGTGCGAGTCTTCCATTGCACGTTTACGCATAATAATAATAATAATAATAATAATAATAATAGCTACAACTAGTTGCTTATTTGTTGTTGCTTTTGTCAACAAACAGGGCAATAACAAATATCCAGTCTGAATTTAATGCTGCAATACCACATTTAATACTAGAACAAAGATATATTTCTATGTATTGTTAGTTATTAGGCTAGGAGTGAAGGGTGCTGAACCCATGAGTAACTGTCACGCTACATCAACCGCATTAGCAATGTACCTTTTCTCACTTACTATGAAGTGGCACTTGCAAAGTTGAAGTGATGTTGCCATTTATTTTGGTTTCCTTATACATCTCACCTTTGTGATGTTGCCATCTATTTTTTTGTAGTACATGTGCCTGAATTTAACTTTTCTGGCTTGTTACTGGGCGCTAAATGCAGGTTTTTTACCCATCCATCATTAGATGGTGTGTAACTATTCAGTGATAATAAGGGCACATGCACATTTTTTGTTTTCTTTGTTTCAACGTCATTTTTCCCAGTAACTGGGACTCGGACGATGCCGTTCACAGGGATTTGGATTTGGCAGTGAGGAATTTCTTGGCTGGATGCCCTTCTTGAGGCCAACCAATGGCAATTTCTTTTGTGAAGTTCCAAAAATCGCCCGCTCGGGGAATCGAACCCGGAACCTCTTGGTTACGGTGCAGTAGCACTAACCATAAGGCCACGGCTCCTCAATAAGGACACAGACTAATAACTTCTAAAACTCAATACTGAAGTGATAAAAATGTACGGCATTTTTGTATAGGATATTTTGATCTAAATGTTCTTGATCTTATGGACTCAGGGGAGGCATTATAGATAAAAGCATTAACATGTCAGGGTTAATCACTTTTGTCTGAGCTACATTTTGAGTGATTCTTCACCCATTGTTAGGCTACTTGGTAAAGATGCTTTGTAATTTCACACTGCAGACATTTGCCGTAACATCAGATGAGTTGGTTTTACGAGTGGCACGACTGGCCTATCTCATATTTGTCGTCTCTCTTTTGCTTATGTTGGACGCCGTATTACTGAAACAGTGTGAGATATGCTGTTGATGTGACTATTATGCTGAAGAAAATGGATCACTTCTTTGATCTGAACAGCCTTGCTTTTCCTTCTTTCTTCATCATATACTTTTCTTCCCTTCTTTTTACTTATTGAAACTACCCTAGTCTTCATTTTCATATTCCTTGGGAATATTCTTTTGAGTCTGGTGGCCTCTTTTATTATGGTTATCTTTTATTGATAGTTATCCGAAACATAGAAGCACGTTACGGTGAAAAATTCTGATATGCAACTCACTCATACATTAACACTGACTCGAATTCATTCATTCCCACTAATACATTTACTCATTCACTCAGACTTACACACTCATAGACCCACACTCTCATATTTATACACACATACCCCCATTTATTCACTCATATTTACTAACTGACTTATCGACTTCAGTACAGACACACTCGTACTAATTTACTCGTATTGAAACACTGACACATTAATTCACTCACCCATTTAATTATCCATGCAAAGGTCTACCCATTGACTAACTAATACATTTAATAAGGTTAGGAGATCCATCCCCAAAGAATCATTTCACACTGTTCTCGCCGAAACTTGAGGGATGTAGCAAACCTTTACGTGGTGCCCCCATTAAGCTGAACTATTTAGAGACCAATTGCTACACCACACACCCTACCCAGCTTGAAAGATGGTAAAAGAATAAACCCTCGGTCTTTTGACAAGGAGATGAACAACTTGAGAACCATCAGCTTCAACACCGAAGGCCTGTCAGGAACGAAAGCAGATTTGGTTGCCAATCTGAAGGCCAATGTATTGTGTATCCAAGAATCTCACAAAGATCAGGGGCTCCCTAAAATACTTGTCATGAACTTGATAATTTTCCACCAAAGTCCAATCCATGGAAATGCAATGTATGCTAATAATAGGTGCATTATTCAAAAAAGTAAAGACTTATCAAGTAAAAGTTGAGCACTTGAACATGGTTTTAGTCTACAAATCTACAAAGAGAGAATAAAACCTGGACCTAGCATTTGTCTCTGTGAAATACAACTAATTGTTTTAAGGAACAACCATGGACCTAATTACAAAATCCCAACACTGACCAGTTGCCATTGATGTAAAACCAATAATGCTGCTCCGTGAAACAAAATACCAAAACTGCAGATCTGGCATTGAAAATGAAATTGCAAACAATCCCCTTAACCCAAAGCGATATAAAGACGCCTAATCGCTTGTAATAGAAACTCCAAAGAGTCATATATCCCCAGTCCCTCACATCAAAACAATCAAATATTTCAAAAATACACACGGTCCCACAAAGGCCATCCTTTCTCTAGAAAAATGGAGCTTGGCGAGGTCCTGTTATCATCACAAGCTCAAGAAAGACGTGAACTCATCACATTAAAACTCAGCACGAACATTGACATGAGCCACAAAGGTGTGAAAGAAGGAGGACCATCAAGAAGTTAATTCAGAAGACTGGGACCCAGCAGGTATAGCAGCAGTGACCCCCAATGAAGTAGCCCATCAACTTCAAATCAACGGTAAGACTCTCAACCAATGAAGAGCGAGGAGATATCAAAAGAGAATGAAGCAAGATATGCAACGTTTGATGACACAGGGTGATGATGTATTTAGACTGTTCACCCATGAACGAATTACAGTCACATATGCAACACATGAAGTCAGGGAAAGCTTTTGTCTCCATGAAGATGCAGCTGATGCAATTCAACATTTTGGAAACAAAACCTTAGCTTCGTGCCCTCTTTAACAAATATCTATCAACTTATCATATTCCAAGAATATGGCGAACAGCCAGAGTTGTGGCTTTCCTAAACTCTGGTAAAAATACAAGCTCATCTAAGACCTGCAGACCAATATGCCACATATCTCCCATCACCGAGAAGTAACTGGCATAGATAAAGCAGACTTTCAACTTGGGTGATCATTCCGTAGCCAGGTCTTGAACCTAACTCAATTTATAGAGGATGATTTGAGAGCAAGCAAATTACAGGTGCTGTGTTCGTTAGTCTGGCACTTGTCATCGATACAGTCAACTATGAAGCTCTCCTCTTCAATTTCACCCAAATGATCGAAAAGTCCACCAACGTACTTATTATAGAATCATTCTTAGAAAATACACTTTTCTATAAAAGCGAGGGAAGGGAGAATAGATGGAGAAAACAGGCAAATGATCTTCCAAAGGGCTCTGTACCAGCCGCTGTTGTTTTATATCTACACAAACACATCCAGATGCTGACCATCTCTGCTTTATCACACGGATACGGTGCTTTGCAACCATCAAAGAAGGAATGGCAAGGGCACTGGAATATCTTTTAGATTACTTAAAAAAAGGCCTTTCAATGCAAACCCCATGAAATACCAGGTACGCTCATTTCATTTGAACAACCGAAACAAAGAGAAAATTGAAAATCAAATGGTAAAACGAAGAACAGGAAAACCATTCATATCCAACCTGTCTTGGTGCTACTCTTGATAGAATACTGACGTTCAAGGAGCATGCCAATAAGCTAAAATAGCAAACACTAATTGGGAAGCAGACGCAAAAACCATGAAGCAAACAGGCTTACCTCTGGGTTATTCTACCGCAGAATATAATGCTCTTGACAAATCATGCCATGCCTAAAATGTGTATTCTTTTGCAAAACGTTCAAATAGTACTGCAAAATGAAATTCTATGAATAGTTTAGATTTCGGTTTTATTTGTAATTAATTCTTGGACAGATGGATTTTCAAAATAGTGCATGAAAGAGCAAAATGTTTTCTCTGTAGGGATGTAAATTTCAACTCAAAAAAAATAATTGTAATTATAATAATTGATGGTGATAATTGCAATTATAATAATTAATGATGATAATTGTAATTATAATAATTGATGATGATGATTGTAATTATAATAATTAATTATGATAATTGTGATTATAAGAATTGATGATGATAATTGTAATTATAATAATTGACGATGATTACTGTAATTATAATAATTGACGATGATAACTGTAATTATAATAATTGATTATGATAATTGTAATTACAATAATTGATGATGATAATTGTAATTATAATAATTGATGATGATAATTGTAATTATAACAGTTGATGATGATAATTGTAATTACAATAATTGATGATGATAATTGTAAAAACAATAATTGATGATGATAATTGTAATTATAATAATTGACGATGATAACTGTAGTTATAATAATTGATGATGATAATTTTAATTATAAGAATTAATGATGATAATTGTACTTCGTAATAAATAAAAGAGAGAACGAGTGAGAAAAGAAAAGCTTTAAAGATTTTGTTTTAAGACTAAACGAGAAGCAGAAGAGACAAAAATAAACTTAATACTCCTGAAGACTACATGAACTGTTATCTTATTGTTTTTTCATTCCTTTGTTTCTTAATAGATCTAGTCTCATTAGTAGGCTGAGTATACAATAAGTGATCAAGAAATTAATGAAATATTTTTTCTTTATTTGTAAGGAAAGTTGTTCAAGGAACTAGGGAATGGGCTCCCAAATTTTTTTAAAAATCACATTTTACTCTACTCTATGCTCTATATTTGCTGATGTGTGAATTTTCAAGGCGATTAATAATTATTTTTGCATCTGAGGTTGTCAAGGATGCAGAAATAAGTTATAAGAAATATCTCTCAATACTTAAAAAAGACCGGATTACTGGAATGATCTTGTAAGCCTTTGATCTTATTTTCACAAGCTGTAGTCAACCAGATTATAATAGTGGGTTTTGAAGATGCTTTTAAAGCCTTAATGACTGAACGATTATCAATACTGCATGAAAAAAGCTTTAGATTAAGAAGTACAAGGATGAGAAATATACATGGATTAATTAGAAAATGGAACAAAATGATGCATGACAGGAACAGGTTGCTTAGACAGATTAAGAAAAAAACGTCTTGTAAGATACTTAGAATGATTAAGAAATCCAGTTGTAAATGAAAAATTGAAGTTAGGTGTTCCATCATTTTGTGCCCAAGTGAACATTAGACTATTTCAACATAATGAAAAAACATTCATGAAAAAACCAGTAAAAATTGTGAAGATACGATTTTAGAAAAAAATGCATTCACGACTCTGGACAGGCCATATACTTAATAAGGACGTTTTCTAGAAAACTGGAATGGAAAGAGATAAAAATGAGAATTATCAACGAAAGATAATCAAGATTATGAGGTCATTTTGTTGAAAAGAGGGAGATTGAAAATATTGTGCTGACAGAAAAGTTGGGAAGAATGCGATGCAAAGAAAGACAAAACCTAACTTCCATCGATGCCCTCAGCAAAAGGATAAATATAAAGGAGAATCATTTAGGTTAGTACTGAATCTTCTTCTTCCATTTGCTGTTTTCCCTGTCATCAGGGGTCAGCAGCACGTAGTTGTTGGCGCCAACGAGCTCTGCCCATTGCGTCTCCTTCCGTCAGTCCTCTGCTCTCCATGAAAAAACATTTACATGTAATATATATATATATATATATATATATATATATTTGTGGAAATATTAAAACTTTTCCAAAAATACGTCATAACAATCATTATATTGGCACCATCTATAAAAGCAAAGTATATAACCCTATAAAAGAATATTTAAATTTTATAATATATATAATATATATTTATAATACATATATATATGCCGTCTAAAAAAGCACAATTAATTCATTCATATTTTGTTGATCTAATATTGGTTTAACTAACTTTTATAAATATATGCTTTTAATAAATAGTTACCTCAGGATTTTGTTTTATAATATGGATTCATTATATATAATAGAATAGTAACCAAATAGTTGATTTAAATCATAAATCTTCGTATAATGAATCCATCGTATTTTAATAAGAGAAGAGCTATTTTATGTGGATTCTTCTTATTGCTCCTTGTGATCTAAAGACAAACTAGACAATCTAACGACATGTCAAAGATACATGAACCATCTGGTCCAGCTATCCTTCAATTAAATGTAGAAGACCTTACACGACCAAAATGTGAAGTCATTCAAAAAATCGCCATGTACAATTTAATTTCCGTTATTCTACTGCAAGAAACACATGCCACCAAGGACGACAAAATCAAGATATATGGCTTTTCTCTCATTGGTTCAATCAAACACTCTATGCATGGTATTGCCACTCTTGTACATAACGACCTTCCTTCTGTTGAAATTGGCCGCAGTAATGTCGATAGTGCAGTTGAATGGTTAACTATCTCGATCAATGGAGAAATTACAATAACAAACTATAACAAACCACCTAATTCTCCGTTTGAACCACCACCCCATTATGATCACCCAGCAATATACTCCGGTGATTTCAACTGTCATCATACAACTTGGGGCTATTCTAGAAATAATCCGGATGGGGATGCTCTTTATAATTGGTCCAGCACATTCGATATTAAGTTGCTTTTCGATCATAATCAACCAAAGACGTTTCATTCTGGTGCATGGGACACTTACACGAATCCAGATATTACTTTCTTCACACATGATGTCAACAGCTCTCTGCCTCATCCTGTACACACTGTTTTGGGTAACTTTCCAAAATCTCAGCATCGACCTACAATCATCCATCACCCAGCCTTGATCGAATACACACCAACATCGTCACTACCTAGATGGAATTTCAACAAAGCCGACTGGGATAGATTTAAGAATGCAACTAGAAATATGTGTGACGATCTTCCATCTTTAGAATCTGATTTAAATTTGTGTTACACAGCATTCCAGAAGAAACTCTTGAAAATAGCTAAAGATACAATTCCAAGAGGTTTTCGAAAGAACTACATTCCTAAATGGGATACCAAATGCAATGAACTTGCTTTTCAGCATGAAAAAGCTCAGTCTCTTGAGGAAAAGTTGTCTTCAGCTAACCGTCTTATCGATCATCTTAATTCTAAACGGAAAGAACAATGGGCTGCCACTGTCGAGGGCATCAATATGAAACGATCCAGTCGAAAAGCATGGTCAACTATTAACAAACTCACTGGCCGAAAAAACGTCACCCCAAATCCCAGTTTGATTAGTCCAAATGCAATTGCTTCATGTCTTCTAAGCAATGGGAAGTACAAAAACCCTAATCGCCAATTTACAAGAGAAGTAAATCGACAATTGAAAGTAGAATGGAATTCCCCATCAGTAGATCAAAACCTTTGTGTTGAGTTTTCAGATGATGAAATAATATCTGTCATTAAATCACTGAAAGCCGGTAAAGCCCCAGGCACAGACAACCTACACCCTGAGTTCTTTCTTCACATCCATGAGAACTGCATTCAATGGCTACGATCTTTCTTCAATGTCTGTCTGCGTACAAACAAAGTACCCAAAATATGGAAACTTGCAAAAGTGGTTGCTGTGCTTAAACCCAAGAAACAATCAAATGCTGCTAGTAGTTACAGACCATTAAGTCTACTTTGTGTTCCCTTTAAGCGTTACGAAAGATTACTTTACAATCGCATACAACCAATCACTGAAACAATCTTACCCAAGGAACAAGCAGGTTTCCGGCCAGGTCGATCTTCCCAGGATCAAGTTGTATTACTTACAGAGGATATTGAATATGCTTTTGACAAGAAACTTAAGGCAGGAGTTGTATTTGTTGATCTTTCTGCAGCCTATGACACTGTGTGGCACCGTGGGCTGACACTGAAACTGTTGAGAACAATACCATCCAAGGAAATGGTTCGTGTCATTATGACCATAAAATCACAGCGGCGGTTTCATGTACATGTGGGTGCAAAGAAATCACGCAGCCGAACTCTAACTAATGGTTTACCACAAGGTTCTGTCATTGCTCCACTTCTTTTCAACCTTTACACACATGATATACCCACAACTATCAGTAAAAAATACATATATGCTGACGATATAGCCCTTAAGACTTGTCATAATAAGTTTGATGTAATTGAAAAAACATAATCACGAGATATGGATATCAATAGCAAATACTTCAAAAATTGGAGACTCAAACTGAATTTCACCAAAACTGTTTCCAGCATGTTTCATCTTGCTAATCGAAGAGCTTATAATGAAGTCAATGTCTCAATATCTGGTATGAGGTTACCTTTTGGGAAAACTCCCAAGTACCTTGGTGTCACACTAGACCGTACTCTCTCTCATACAAGCATAATTTGATTGAAGTCTCTTCTAAAGTTACCATGCGATGTAACCTACTAAGGCGTATTGCTGGCAGTCGGTGGAGTGCTGATTTCTCAACTTTGAGATCATCTGCTTTGGCCTTGTGTTACTCTGCTGCTGAATATTGTTCTCCTGTTTGGAGCCAAAGCCATCACTGCAATAAAGTTGATGTTACACTTAATGAATGCTTTAGACTAGTGAGTGGTTGTATAAAATCGACTTCAACTGATGTTCTTCCTATTCTTTGTGGTATTGAACCTGCCGACGTAAGAAGAGATAAAAATATATTGAATTTATATAATCGTGTGCTATCAGAGAAAGGGCACATTCTTGAAAAATTGGTTGCATATCCACTTACAAACAATAGGTTGAAGAGCAGAGTTCGACTTTCGNTTGAGATCATCTGCTTTGGCCTTGTGTTACTCTGCTGCTGAATATTGTTCTCCTGTTTGGAGCCAAAGCCATCACTGCAATAAAGTTGATGTACACTTAATGAATGCTTTAGACTAGTGAGTGGTTGTATAAAATCGACTTCAACTGATGTTCTTCCTATTCTTTGTGGTATTGAACCTGCCGACGTAAGAAGAGATAAAAATATATTGAATTTATATAATCGTGTGCTATCAGAGAAAGGGCACATTCTTGAAAAATTGGTTGCATATCCACTTACAAACAATAGGTTGAAGAGCAGAGTTCGACTTTCGAATCGGATGCAGCTTTTAGCTTCCACCTGCTGATGTGTGGAAACAGCGATGGTGTAATACAGACAACCAGCTTTCCCAATTTATTTCTGAACCTACGTGAAACCTCCACGACATGACCTGAAGCGTGAACAATGGGTGCTCTTAAATCGCTTACGATCTGGATATGGACGATATGCCAATTTCATGCATAGAACTGGTCTAAGAGACAATCCATTTTGTCATTGTGGTGAAATTCAATCCCATCAACACGTATTGATTTGCCAACTGATAGGTATTCGAGGTGATATCAATACCGTTGATGAGGACTTCTGTTTGTGGCTAAATGACAATGTGTTAGATATTTAGCATTTTTTTTGTTGATCATACGCATACATATATATATATACATACATGTATATATATATATATATATATACATATATATATATATATATATTTTTAACTTTTAGTAGATTTTTCCCTTTCAACACCTTTGTAATATTTAATCTGATTTAATATAGCTTCCCTACACTTATAAACAGCTTTTTCACCTCTATAAATTTGTATTGGTTTTTTGTATTCATCATCATAGCAGCATACTACAGCATACAGCATACTACTAATGCTTTTGATAAGCTTCAGTATATGATTCATTATTCTTAGGTTAATATCCTTGTATTTTCTCACTAATAGCTTCAAAATCTGCATAAATAACAAATGGTATTTGTAGTTGTTTATAAAAATTATTTAATTTTTAAATATTATTATCCTTATTAGATATTATAATAGCTTGTGTTCTATTAATTTTAATACAATTATTCTTATTTTTCTTTAAGACTCTCTCAAAACTAAAACATTGTAAAAATGCATGCATAAATATATATTTTTTATCATTTTTTTAATTGATTGTACATTAATTTATTAACATTTTGAATTAAAACCTAATGTTATTTTTCATCTGTTATTAATAACAAATTCATCTGATCATTAAATTTTGATTTTCAGATACAAATTGGATATACTTGTTTCTTTTCATATCCAAACATATTGACATTAACCTCATTCTGTTTTTTAATTTTTTTGCTTTGTTTAATAGTGACTGGAAATTCAATTCCACAATAATCAAGTTTTGTGCAAATGGTTTATCAATTTTAAAATATATTTTGATTATCTTTTTTTGTGTGAATTAAAAAATTTATATAACACCATCGAAAGCATTAAAAACGTCAAATACCTAGGAAGCGTGTTAACAGCAGATGGCAAAAGTGACAAAGAGATCAAAAGAAGGATAGGAATTGCGAAAACTACGTTCGAAAACCTTTCAAAAATCTTAAAAGACCGACAATTGTCAATAGCTACAAAGATCCGAATTTTTGAATGCTACGTGTTGTCAACCTTATTGTACGGTAGTGAATGCTGGACAATTTCAGCCGCAATGGAGAAAAAGTTAGAGGCAACAGAAATGTGATTTTATAGAAGAATGTTAAAAATATCATGGACAAAGATGGTTACGAACGAGGAAGTTTTGCAGAGAATAGGGAGAGGAAGAACGTGGATGAGGAAACTTCGAAAGCGACAACTGGAATTCTTTGGCCACATTATGAGAAAGGAAAAATTGGAGAATCTCACCATCACGGGAAAAATAGAAGGCAGCAGAAGTAGAGGGCGTCAGAGAACAACATTCTTAAATAGCGTAAGTAGTTGGATGAAGAAGGAGGTGTCGGCAGGGAGGGCAGCCAAGATTACAGAAGTAGAACTGCTGAAAGCCACAAAAGACAGAAAACGTTGGAAACCCATGATCGCCAACGTCATGAAATGACAGGGCACCAACACAGACAGAAAGCATTCAAAATCTTTATTTTTCAGTTTTTAAAATTGATTATACTGTCATGAAATTGTTGTGTTTATTATTAATTGAACAGACCTTTAATATGTTTCATTCTTTTATTTCTTTAGGTATATATATGTATTAACATCTACGCTGGTTTTGTGTTTAATAAAGCCTTTTGTTCAGGCATACTTCTGAGTC
>RDPX01000008.1:1751264-1762006 GCA_003991215.1 Morbakka virulenta | reverse complement strand
TATTACTACTATTACTACTATTACTACTATTACTACTATTACTACTATTACTACTATTACTACTATTACTACTATTACTACTATTACCACTACTACCACTACTAATACTACTACTACTATTGCTATTACTATTTATAATGTGTGTGACATGTTGATTCCCTGTTGTTACGTTTCGGTGCATGCATAGGTGTGTGGGTAAGAGGTTCGGGAAAAAGAACAGAGAGAGGAGTGTCGATAGAGGACAGTTGTTTTGGGGCACCTCCAGAGATTTGTTGTAGTTGAGTTGTGTTGTACTGCACAAAAAGGGAATTTTATATATATAATCTTTATTACAGACAGTTCTAAGAGAAGTGAAAGGAAACAAGTAAGTAGCTGTATCCAGTGTTTTTTTGACTAATCTATTCGATGCAGTGAGTAAGAAAAGACAATGAAGGTTATGCTTGAAGGAGGAGGAGAGATGTGGCATGATCAATTGGTTGCTATGTAATGAGAGATTTGCAGATAATTCGACATCACTAGATGTTCATAGAAAGCTGGCAGACAAAGTTAAAGTTCCCAAACTTGCTTCTCTTTGCTCACTGTGACTCCCATCTAATTTAGCTGATCAACCATCTCCTTATGATTGCTCATATGACTCATGACAGAGTCACGATATTAACTCGTGCTGAAAATTACATTGTCCTTCGATTTTAATTCACACTGATTCAATAATTTTTTTGACATTTCTTTGTCTGTGTTCAAACACATAATGAGTGCCAACTTCAAGTCCTATAAATGAAGGCTTATCTCCGCCTATACTCGACGGTCAGGTTTCATTTAATCGCAAAATTCGGAACTTTCGGTACTTAACGTGTTGTCTTCTCCACTTATAACTTCACAAAGACCCTTCAGAGACAAGAACCATCTTCATTCGGTGCGTCTACATATACACTCATCTCCACTAAATTTCTCTCTTTAAGTCCAATTTTATACTGTGATTCGTTGTGGCTTTCCATCACTTCAAGTCAATAATACTTCGACATTACAGCAATCCTATGGCCAAATTCGACATTACAGCAATCCTGTGGCCGAATCCTGAGAAAGTTTGCAGAATTGTGCAGAATTGTGTTTTATTAAACGAGTGAGGTAAAAAACAAGAACATGATTTATCCACAGATTTAAGGCAAGACACTGACGTTTTAAAGATTAGTGCAACCAAAAATTGCCTGCTCGTAGAGATAAGTATTGCAATCATTATAGAACAAGGCTAAATTTTCATCAACCTTAAGATCAATGGTCTTCACAGAATGAACAGGATTGGTTGTCTAGTGTACAAAAACATGTAAAGATCTGAAAAAAGAAAAGGATAGAGAAATAACAAATTGGAGGAATGACCTATATATATATATATATATATATATAAAGATATATACATATATATATGTATATATCTTTTTTTTTTCTCTCAAGCAGTAAGGTTTTTTTTTCTGGTACTTTCTATCCTTTTGTATGCGTGTGAAAACTGGAAAGGAACTGAAAAAATTTATAACAGCATAGACGCTTTTCAACTTAACTGTCTTCGTAAGATAATGAAAATCACATGGCAAGACAGAATATCAAACTTTGTCATCTTAGAGAAAGCATCTACAGAATACTTAAGCACCATCCTGAAACGAGGAAGATTGCAGGTAATGGGCCATAACATCCGTCTCCCTGATTCTCGCCCAGCAAAAGTGGCTTTAAATTGGAGACCGGTTGGTAAACGACGACAAAGACGCCCCCAAAAGACCTGGAGATCAACTGTCACTGAAGACCTACGTGCTGGTGGTACGAACTGGTTCCAAGCCCAAAAATCTGCTAAAGACCGTGATAAATGGAGGAGAACTGTGGCCCGTTGCTGCGATGCAGCTGGAGGATCAAGGTAGCAAGGTAGTAAGGGTTTTAAGCCACTTTTGCACAAAGGTTTACTTTCCTTATTTGATATTTTTTCCTTTTTTTTTTTTGATCTTTATAATTTATTGATTCCATCCCTCTCCCAATGCAACCCCCAAAACGTGTACAAACTCAGCAAAATGCTATTTATAATGGAGAAATAAATTGGTTTTCGTTCTTCCATGGATATGGTTGTGGTTCGAATCGTGAATCTCTTGCATGGTAATCAATAAATTTGACCAATTGAAATCTAAAAATATTCATCTTTGCTAATAGACACAAAAAGGATCCCACTGTAATGATTTAATACATATCAAATACTCTGGTGATTAGCCATTGAAACATAGGCACTCCATTCAAAATATCGATAGGATAGTGATTAAATAATAAATAGTACTACTCCAGGAATGAAGATTGACAAAAGTTATCTTTTTCTTGGCATTCTCCTTTATTTCTACTTGCTATGATCCAGAAATAATCTCAAGAGGACAAATGCATCATTGGCCAGGTAGAAAATCAATCAAGTCATTTAATGGCGACAATGCGTAAATAGCTTTTGAAGTACTGTCGTTCAACTTCCAAAAACCAACTCAAAGCTTCCACCTTTTGTCCGTCTTTCTTGCCAAGAATGCAGGCCTATCTTAAGGTGATACATTAGAGGTTTGTTTCTTAATGATTTACCATTTCTTGAACTACAAACAAAAGCAAGGTGAAAATAAGTGTGCACTGAAATAGATTCAAGCCAATGCCAATATGCTTATGGTCCCACGCTCTACCACCTAAGCTGTCGGCATTAGTTCTTAATCAGATTTTTTGCAATTATATCTTCCACTTAAGAGTGTTATTCTATTCACAGTTCCGTATTTTTTAACATTTCAATGCAATCGCGGATGTAATGGTGAAGCTCGTTGTTGTTGTTCTTGTTGTTTATATGGGTGCTCTATGAGCACGCGTCGACATGTAAAGTGGATCTCGCTAACGCGACCACATCCTGAGGGCTGGAAGCCAGCCAGATTATCTTCCTAGAATGGCATACAAAGATCGTCATACGGTACTCTCTCCTGGTGTGGCATCTAACCAGCCAGTGCTCAATGTCTTTTTGCTCTTCTCCGCATTTTTGACAAGTCGGGTTGGTCGTGTTTGGGGATAAATGATGTCGGTAACTAGCAAAGTCTGAGTGGTGGCCTGATCGAAGTCTTGCTAGGAGGATGCGATCTGATCGTGTCTTCAGTTTCTCGTTGGCCTTTCTCGATCTCCCGTGGTATCCTTCTGGGATGCGAGGATGGATTGCAGGAGGGTCTGTGGTTATCACTCTGATGGTATTGATGATGCTTATCAGCGATACCTGCTTTGGTGACTCGTCCAGGGAAGCCACGGCCTTGGCAGCAGCATCGGCAGTTTCATTTCCCGGAATACCGGAGTGAGCAGGAATCCACTGTATGGTGACTTGGCATCGAAGTTTCGCAAGCGACGGCCGTACCGTCGACACTGACTCGGCATACTCCAGGATATCTTCGCATAGTGATTTGCTGTCACTGCATACGTTGTATCGTATGCTGGAGATACCCAGGAATATATTTCCATTGGAGGATCCTCGGGTGCCACACTAGACTTTAACTATTAGTGTGGCACCCGACTCTGATACCCATGATTGACTCTGATACCCATGTTTACGAAGGCATTCGTCCGACCTCTATTGCTCCAGTTCACTCCTCTCCAATGTGAAGGCTGTCTTATTCGAAGGGCGGTGAAGCTCGAACTGAACGACGCCTTTCCTTGCAAGATAAAAACAATTGATCTAAACAACTATGAAGGGCAAGGAAATAGTGAAAATAATTTTATTATAAAAGAGAATTTGGAATTTTTGAAAAAAAGTGAAAAATAAGTGTGTAAAAAACTGGTTTCGAACAAGTGCCTTGACTATCATGGATTCATTTTCTATCAGCTAACCTATCGGCATTATTTTCTTAAACAGATTATTTTGAAAACACTTCTTTCATTAAAGGACACCGCTCTCCATTCCCCATTCCCTACCAATGAAGATCTTAGCTGAATCTACAGAGATAAAACTGAACCTTCCACAGAACAATGACTTGTAAAATTGTTGGCCAGTCAGCATTCTTGTGGAGACCAAATCTTACATTTTCCCCTTTTTACCTTTCTAATTTCAATTCCTATTCTTCACTGTTATTTTCACAATGTCCTAAATTTGTTTATCAACAATTGATCTTAATGCATTTGAAAGGTGCCGGGATAAACGTTTGACTTTCGATTTCAGTTTCAATTTCAAAGTGCACTGAGAACCGAGGCCATAGATACAGGAGGTCTGGTCTAAGGAGGTCTTATCTGGTCATGAGTGGTAAGCTTTTCCTGGGGTGTGTTTCGAGAGATACTTCTTCCATCGTCAGGCTACTAAAGTGATTAGGTATGGCCGTTTTACAATTTAACAGTCCGGACCTACGTGTAGACAGGTATGGAATTGTTTTGAGGAGTGATGGAAATGAGGAAAAGCTTACGACTCATAACATGAAAAGCTGGTATACGTATGGCTTGCAGTGGGTCCATAAAGTCAAGATTTTTCTTGAAACAAAGTCATACAAAATCCAGTGGAACACTGTTCTTGTATCAGAGTAACAAATCATCTATCTTTCCCTGAAATAAAAAGTTATGGCCGCGCCCAAGGATTCTTCAAATGCCTAGGATGCATAGAGATACATCGTAAAAAAGTATAGCATAGTATTACATGATCGATGACCATGCAACATAGATCTTGGGGTGAGTTTAGTCTTTTGGAAATAAAAGTGTCAAATAAAGTGCAAATGACTTTTTTGGCGCATTGTGTAAAGGACAAAGACGAAGGACGAGATTAAAATCAAGGGAATAATTATCTTCAGACTAAAAATGTGTGGTCAAAGTCACAAGGAGGGCAGAAATAGGAGAGAGTTTCAAACTCAGTAAATGCGAGAAAAGAAGATACGATTGTAAAAAGACGTTCTTTACGTTAGAACTTGATGAAAACAAACAGATCACCTTTGAATGATAATGGTTTCAAGAAATTTTCTGAAGGGAATGGTAATGTCAAATTTTGTTCGTGCTAACTCGTTGAGAGAACGTATATAGTTAATTTATGTTTGTTTCAATGGTTGTTTTAGTCACATGTCTCCATCCTGATGTGTATACTCTTATTTGTGCCTTTGTTGGTGTCTTTACTTTCATTCTGTCAACTCACAATGATCAACTCTTTTTTTTTCTTTATTCATCTTCATTCATCATCATGGACGGAAGGCTCATGGTTGAGTCGCCGTGGCTTCTTTCGTCATGGCTCTCCACTTAACCCGGTCTTGTGCTGCCCTGTACGCCTGGATGACAGTTAGTCCAGATTCTTCTTTGATGTTGTCCATGTACCTTGTTCTTGGCCTGCCCTTTTTCCTAGACCCGTAGACCATACCCATGATTAGCGTTTTCTCCAGTGTCTCGCTCCTTAGTACGTGTCCCAGGTATGACAGTCTCCGGTTCACTAAAGTCTGTGAAAGACGCTTGTCGCATTCTATTCTGCGCAAAACTTCCTCATTAGTTACTCTCTCTGTCCAACTTATCCTCAAGGCTCTCCTGTAACACCACATCTCAAAATTTCTGAGTCTTATCCTGTCGCTTTTCTTCAGAATCCACGTTTCACTACCATAGGTTGCGATGGGGAAGACTAGTGTATTCAGCAGTCTCTTTTTCGTCTTCTTGGATATCGATCTATCTCTCCAGACCGTTGTGAGAGCTGATGTTGCATTTTTGGCTACAGCAATGCGCTTTCTTATCTCTGGGGTGTCATTGTAGTCATTGGTGAAGAGTGCTCCCAAGTAGGTCATTTGATTGACATTTTCCAGTGGTTGTCCATTTACAAAAATGCTGTGTTCATTCCTGGTGTTTTGGCTCATGATTTTCAGCACTTTTGTCTTCTTTGCATTTAGTGATAGTCCAGCATTTTCTGAGGCTTCTTTTACTCTATCTACCAGTTCTTGTAGCTCCTCCATTGTGCTTCCTATCAAAACTACATCATCAGCATATCTGAGGTTGGAGATAGTCCTGCCCCCTACTTTCACACTGCCTTCATATCCTTCTAGTGCTTCTCTCATAATGCACTCTGAATATATGTTGAATAGGTGTGGGGAGATTACGCATCCTTGTCGTACCCCCTTTTCGATTGGGAACCATTCAGAATCTCCATAGGTCGTGCGCACCTTTGCTTTCTGGTTTTCGTACAATCCCATCAGCAGTTGGATGATATGTACAGGGATACCGATTTGTTTCATGTTTGTCCATAGCCTGTCATGCGAAACCATATCAAAAGCTTTAGAGTAATCAATGAAGCATAGGAAGATGTCCCTATTTCTTTCTCTATTCTTTTCTATAACCATCTTCAGGTTAAGGATTTGATTTCTCGTTCCTCTGCCTGGTCGGTAAGCCGCTTGTTCCTCTGCCACTTCATGATCCAGTGTCAACTTTAGTCTTTTTGCAACTACTTTCAAGATGGTTTTGCTACTGTGACTGATCAATGCAATTGTTCTGTTATTGCAACATTGTAATGTATCTCCTTTCTTTGGTATGGGTATAAAAACCGAATTCAACCAGTCTTGTGGCCATTGCTTTTCTTCCCAAATCTTGGTGCAAAGTCTGTGATAGAACAAGACGCCTGCTTTCCCAGAATTCCTTATCAACTCTGCAGTAATTTCATCATCTCCTGCGCTCTTGCCTTCCTTTAGCTCTTTGATGGCTTCCCTGATCTCTTCTAGCAATGGTACAGGTTCGCTGTCTAATTCTTCCATCTCTTGATTCGTGGTTGGAATAGTGTTATTTCTCTTGTATAGATCTTCACAATACTCTTTCCACCTCTCGCGCACTTTTTTACCATCACAAATGATGTGCCCCTCTTTGTCTTTGATTGTATCAACCTTAGGCTTAAATTTCCTGCTTAGGTTCCTAACTCCCTGATACAAGTCTTTGGTGGAATTTGTAATAGAATGCTCCTCTATGGATGAACACTGCTCATTGATATACCTCTCCTTATCGCGCCTCAGTAGTCTCTGCACTTTTCTGTGTTGGTCCATGTATATATGTTCGTCCTCACTGCTGTTCGATTTTCTAGACTTCAACTCTCTTCTCTTCCCTACTTCAGCGAGTGTCTCATCTGAAATCCAGGGAACATGCTTGCGTTTCTTGGTGCTGATGTGTTCTTTTGCGGATTTGAGAATAGCTTCTTTGCCTTCTGACCATAGTTCATCAGGTGTTTTCTCATCCTCTTCCTGGAGGAGTGCTTCAAATCTGTTGGTTATTGACACCAGATATTGGTCACTTAGGCAGTTGTAGTCCAATTTCAATGGTATTCGATTGTTGTTATTGAGTTTTGCCAGCTTCATCTGTAGATTTGCCACTAGTAGCTGGTGATCGGTGTTACAGTCGGCTCCGGGGCGAGTTTTCACGTCCTTGACACTACCTTTCCATTTTTGCTGGATGATGACATAGTCGATTTGGTTTCTTGTTCTCCCATCTGGGGATGACCATGTGTATTGATGTCGGGGATGGTGCTCGAACATTGTGTTTGCAATTACTAAGCCATTTGTGCCGCAGAAATCAAGTAATGTACTGCCTCTCTCGTTTCTCTCTCCAAGACCATGTTTATCGTGGGTACTTGTCGAGGTATCAGATTTTCCAACCTTTGCATTCATGTCTCCAATTACCATTAGCATGTCCCTGTTTGGAATAGAGTCGATCGTGTCTTGGAGCATGTCATAGAATTGTTCCAGTTCCTCGTCACTTGCAGCACTAGTTGGGGCATATGCTACGACTATGGAGAGATTAAATGGGCTTCCTTTGATCCTTAGGTGCAAAACACGGTCACTAATTGGGCTATATCCTATGATGGACTTGGATACTGCCTCTGATATAATGACTCCCACTCCGTGACTGTATCCTTCGCCTTCCTCCTTACCTGAAAAACAAATAGTTTTCCTTTCTGATCTAAAACTTCCTTTCCCTCTCCAGTTTGTCTCACAGATGCCCAAGATTTGAATGTTGCATCGGTCCATCTCATCGCACACTATCTTCAGCTTTCCAGGTTCTTTCATCTTTCTGACGTTCCATGTTCCAATATTAAGAGGCTTCCTCAGTTGTGTTCTTCCAGTAACCAATTTGTCATTGCCAGCCTGGTCGCCTACTGTGCAACGCGTCCCTTGTTTACCCACGCGACGGACGATGTGGTATGGATTTCTTTGTGTCGTAGTCATGACGAAAGAAGTAGTCTGGAGGTGTTTGTAGTGCTAGTAGGGCCCCCAACGTCCTTTCTACCACCGCAGTCCCTACATTTAGGGGATGCGCCCAGCCGTTGTCCTGTTTGTCGGATCTTCCGCCTGACCGCCTGATGCATCAGCCGTTGGTCACGATCTAGGGATTCATCCGCCTAATGCATCATCCATTGAGCTGCTGCCCTCAACTTCACCGTTACCCTGGTAGGGGAGCTTTGGGGTTGCTCGACTTGCTCAAGGTCTACCCCAAGACTGCGCAGGGAAGGAGCGCCTCACACCTCCTTGCAGGTTATTGGTTGTCTGTGAAAGCCAACCCCCGCTGCGTACCCAATCATCTTCATTGGCATCATGATATTGCATCCTCTTTTGAGATAGATTGTACAGTACACTTCTAAACACTCTCCAATCATCACAGGTAACAAAAATATTAGTACGAAAGTGTTGTGTACTCTTTGCGTCATTCAAATGGATGGCAAATGGAAAATTTTACCAAAATATGCTATCGTTTTTAACCTTTTGGCTAAGATCAAATGAAAAGCACCTCCTTTGTCGGGTATTGCGTTTTCAGTTCTTGAATTTAAAAAACACAGCCCATGTTGGTGCTACTGAATTTAAAGAGATAAATTGGCTCCCCACAAAGCACAGAGTAAATCAAAATATTAGTGTAAAGATATTGAAATTTTTTAAAGGAACTGCTCCAGTTTATTATGATAAAATATTCCACCCAGTCAACCAGAGTTGTGTTACACGAAGGTCAAAGTTTAAATTACATATCCCATCTCGTAAAAGCAACACAGGCCAAAAATGCCTATCTTACCTAGGGCCAAAAATATGGAATAACCTATCATCTGAATTAAAATCTACTAACAATGTCAACACTTTTAAACACCAGACCAAAGAATACTATTTTCAAAATATACAGAAAGAAGAAGACAGTATATATATCTACTACTGACAACTCATGTTTTCACTCTCATAAAGAGCCAGGCATTCTAAAGAACATCTCATTTGTAAACATTTTTCATTTTATGTTTGTGGCAAATAAAAACTTACTTACTTAGTTATTCTTAGATAGAAAAACCTATTTTACCTAATAACAAATACTTGTGATCAGACCTTCTCGATTTCAGGTATCTTCTCGTTATAATTGAAAATGACGAGAAGATACCTGAAATTGAATCAACCAACAAGAAGAAGTTATGTACATTTGTCCACAAGTGTCTTTATTCTAATGAAGTGTTTGGTGAATTCAACGAATACTATAAATGGAGGCAAACTGGCATTAACACCAGAATGAACGGAAATATTACTGAAATACCGAAAATAAGACTAGAAATAGCGAGAAAATCTTGATATACTATCAGGGAGGAATTGTTTTCAATGAGCTCCCCGTCAATCTAAGAAAAGAGAATGATTTTAGAATTTTTAAACAAGGTTTTGGCAGAACATAATATTACATGACCAGGACGTTTCAGAGATATCCTAGAAGACGTAAATCCTGTAAAAAAATTCGTATATAATAATAATAATAATAATAATAATAATAATAATAATATTCTCCTAACAACACCCTTCCTGTTTCCTTTCTCTTTCTATGAAAAACAAGGTGACCAAATTTAAAACCACACCTTTCTCAAGAAAACAATCACCATGTCCTAGTTTGGTCATTTTCGATCTTTATAATCCATGCTAATAGTAATCATTATTGTTGAGTAAACCCTGATAAATGATATAGAGTATAAAAGAAGACTTGTGAACCACGACCACTTCTTTTTAATTCAAATGTCAGTTCAGTTATTAAACGAAGAATGTTTACAAAGGGTCACAAGATTCAATAAAAAACAGAAACCCCTTGAGAGAGAAAATTGCAAATATTCTCAACTCAATGCATTATTTGATGTCAATAAGAAAATGTTGTGATTGCTCCCTGTTTGTCAATTACATTCCTGTAATTACTCACCATATCTTGGAGCAAAAGTAACAGTATGATACTTTCTTTTAATGAAAGCAAAGTTGATTAATCCTCTTCTGTGTGGCCAAATTATTACTAATATCTATGTCTTGATCCAAATGAGTATTAGTAAAACTATTTATCATCCACGCCATACACTTTTCAAAGTCTTCAAGGAAAGTGATAAATGAAAGAAGAATTAAAACAGATCAAGCTAAAATTTAACATAGTTTGATCGCCCTTTCTCTACTTTATTGAAAAACACCATTCTAAATCGTTAAAGAAAGAATAATTTATCAATTATTGTCTGAACAGAGCATATGTTAGATAAAACAAAACTGAAAAAACCTTTAGTCTATTTATTTTATTTTATTTTATTTTATTTTATTTTATTTTATTTTATTTTATTTTATTTTATTTTAATTTATTTTATTTTATTTGATTCTATTTTAATTTATTTTATTTTATTTTATTTTAATTTATTTTAATTTATTTTATTTTATTTTATTTTATTTTAATTTATTTTAATTTATTTTATTTTATTTTATTTTAATTTATTTTAATTTATTTTATTTTATTTTATTTTA
>RDPX01000008.1:1724222-1736308 GCA_003991215.1 Morbakka virulenta | reverse complement strand
TACAAAAGTTTGTAAATTAACTTTAAATTGTAATTTATTGACTTTCTAGGCCTTTCTTTTTTTTAACATTTTTAAACATTTTTCATTTTATGTTTGTGGTAAATAAAAGCTTACTTACTTACTTATGGAGTACAATGGGGGTGTTGCAAAATTGTTATACCCTTTTTGTTAGAACAAGGTAAACTGACCCATGAGCAACGTCTTCGTCTCAAAGACGATGAACGACCATGCCCTGACGTTTCAGTGAAAGACAAGTCTTGCCAAGTTATTTATGATAATTTGTAGGGATATGTGGAAATAAAGAGAAAAACATGCATTTTTGCTGGCCTTGTTTGGTTACAGGAGATACACAGAAGATAAGATTGTTTTTTAGTGAATTTCAGTATACAACTAAAGAAACTTTTTATGTTTTTGACTAGTAGATGCTCTTCCTCAAGTTATGGTTCTATTAAAGTTCGCGGCAGTCAACCTATTGACGAATGTGCACTGTGAAAGGGTCTTCAGTAGAATGAAGCGAGTTATTTCGCCCTCAAGGTCCCGCATACTGCAAACCAGAAAGGAGCATCTGGTTTTACTTCAAGTTGAGCACACTTTGTTAAGATGTCTTGAAAAGCAACCAGGTTTTTACGAAAATGTCGTGACGAGGTTCAAAGGAAACAACGAAAAGCGCACAAAGTGATTTTCAAGAAAACAAAGTGATTGCATTTACCAAAGTAGGTAGTATTATGATGTTAGAATTCCACATATCTTCATATTTGAAGCAATACAAAGAAGTAATCTCTTCAATTTAACTTCCTTTCGTTGTTTACAAACTGGTGCATAAATGGGCGTTCCCAGGTGGAAAAGGGGTGTGGTCGCAAAAATCTTTCCGGGGACAACTCTGGACTCCCCTAATTTTCTTGCGGTCGCATAGAAACTAATGATAGATTGACAGCGCTCCAAGCCGCCCTGTTTACTGCAGTATAGTATAGTAGGGTAGAGTAGAGTAGAGTAGAGTACAGGACAGTATAGTATGGTATAGTATAGTATAGTATGGTATAATGTAGTATGGTATAATATAGTATGGTATAGTATAGTATAGTATAGTATGGTGTAGTATAGTACAGTATAGTATGGCACAGTATAGAATAGTATAGTATGGTATAATATAGTATAGAATAATATAATATAGTATAGTATGGTATAGTATAGTATAGAATAATATAATATAGTATAATATGGTATAGTATAGTATAGTATAGTAGAGTAGAGTATAGTATAGTACAGTGAAGTATAGGTTATCCTGTATAAGTAAGTATTCATACACCATACACTTCATTACATTGTAATTATTTCTTTGAGGGAGGTGTCACCCTCTTTGACCTCTGAGGGATGAAGGTTGTTCTCTTATATTACCAAAACGAGGCTATAAACATCCCCCTTTTTCAAAGCGTGGAAATTACCTTTTCACATCGGAAAAAGAACGAAAGGAAGAGTTGCAGTGTGAATACCCTTATTACTTGAAAGCAATCATCAGAACAAACGAAACTCTGAGACACCATTCTACACTCTTTGTACCAATGCCATAAAACAATTATCCTTCTGCCATGTAAAGGTTACCGATCAGTGGAGTGCTTTTCATTAAGAATGGGAGGGCCATGTTTGACCTGCACACAGTTGATGAAGCTGCGGCAACATCGTTTTGAATGTAAGATACAAGGACAATCATTGCTTGTGCCGATCTTAGAGCCGATATGGCGATGGATTGCACTGAAGCTGCCAATGTGGATTGCACCAGCGCTTTTTATATTGACAGGCTGTTTTGTAGTAGTTGTATGTTGTTTGATACTGTTATTTCAATTTCCGCATTTCAGTCACCAAAGAGAAGAGGTAAGTTTTTCTTTTGCACCACGAATCAATTGCTTACTAAATATGCAAGCCAACATTTTAAAAATCGGGATGCGTCATTTGGAACTACTGACAGTAGTTTAGCTCAGTTGTTGCCATATGTAATTGAGAAACGTAATTAAGGTCACAACATTGAATATATTGCATTTTGATGTCAAAAATTTAAGGTTTGGTTTCTTGATCACGTCCTATTGGTTTTCTTACACATGACAGGATTTGTTTTAACATCCGCGACAAATATTTGACTTGAAAAGAGTTGATTTCAAATTTGTTTGTTAAAGTTTGGTGTTTTGATTTCGAATGATTAATCGGTACGCTTAAGTACTTAAGTTGTGTCACGATTGTTTTGCGTCATCACAGAACCTGACACTGCAGGTTGTTTTTTTCAGTATTTCTTTGACGGACTCATTTGCAGTTAGGTTTGTAAATAGTTAAGAAAAGCAAGGAAAAGACATGCGAGTTTTTATTGATCATGAAAGAAAAAGTTTCGAGTGTAGAGGGGGCGAGTTAACATTTACGCTGTCTTCAGTGGAAATACCTCGTTAAACTTTCCATCATCAAAAGAAAATCTGGTCTTTGCTTCTTTGATTTTGCTGTCCTTTATCGTCAGAAAATTAATGACTTTTTGCTGATTATTCTTGTGAATGCGCCACCTGAGAATTTGAATTTTTAAACTGAGATTATGATCAACACCCCATTCCACAACATCCTTTTCATTGTTAAACAATAGGTATTGTTTTATAACAATACCTATTGTTCTGATTATATTTAGAACAATGGAGAACATGTGACGGACAACATGACCAAATCACTTTTCGAATCATCGAATGATCTGTAAAAGTCGTTGGTTGCGATTTGCACTTTGGAATTTTCAATTTTCAAATGTGCTTGAATTCATTTGCAATTTTCTTTTTAGAGAAGATTCTTATGAGAACCATAAAATCTTGATTTCAGAGCATCAGGCAATGTGATTTCTTATCTTGTGGAACGTTGCAAATGCCATGAATTACATGCCCTGTTTGTCATCTGTATTGTTTACATTCGTTGCTTTTTTTTCAGAAATCTGTCATTGGTGTAACGGAAATATCAAATCTTTGTATAATGTAAAGATTAAATGCGTTTCCAGCACTATTTTATATCCTTGTTTGATTTTTTTTACAATTCCTGTTCAAGGTCGAATTTGTTACTACAAGTAATCACTTAAAGCATTCCATGAATTCCTTTCTTTCCCTGCGTACTCCTAAAAATTGCCACTTATTAGTATAACTGTTATGGTCTACCACTACACACTTTGCCCATTCAAAAAAGGCCAAGAAAGTCAACAGCCATGCCCTGCCATATTCCACTTAGTGGTTCCACTTAGACCATTGGTTCTGCATGGACCCACAACTTGACAGCTATAGCATAATCTAAAGACTTTCTCAATATCATAATCCATTTTAGGCTACTTGAGTTTTGAGTGTCGTCATAACTTTGTTTTGGTGATGCCCTGGTGCTTTTTATGGCTTAATTTTAATACACTTATTAAGAAAGCAAACCATTGCCACTTCCTTTGTACCAAATTTTTGAAAAGTGAGCCCTAATGGTATTTCTTTGTACCATTGTTTCTTACAGGTTTTTTTCACTTAATCTACGATGATTCTTTTTTTTTTTTTTCACTTAATCTAGAATGATTCTTTTTTTTTTTTTTTTTTTTTTTTTTTTTTTTTATTTTTTTTATCTTTATTATTATATTTTTTTTTTCTTTTTAGGGGATCTTGATAGAGCTGGTTTGTGGCTCTCTTTTTATTAGCGAAAGTATTTTTATCGTGTGCCTGGTCTGTTTCAGTCATTCAGTCAATCNTTATCTACTTCTTATTTTTAATGTCATTTAGTTTCCCAAATTAGACATGTAGGAGATCTCTTTATCAGTCTACCCAATTGCTGTAGTTTCTTCTGCTGCAATGTTAGTGGAGCAAGCCAGTCATCACACATGTTGCTTATGGGAACATGTGACAGGTATGAAAATGTGGCACATCCTGCAGAAGAATAACACAAATGCATCCATTCACACCCTTAATGCTGTAATTTAGGGATAACAATGGAATTCCTATTAATGATAACAGATCAAAACAGCATAGTTCATTTTAGTGCTAAATATATAAGCTAGTTTCAGACTTCACACTCACTATGTACTGCCTTGCACTAAATAGCTCTTCGTCTTTTGCTTATTCTCTGTCAAGCCCTGTTAGATGTATTGCAATTGGTTTGTTATCAGTTAATGCTTGATGAATGACATCAACTTTTTTCATCATTTGATAGACAGTCTGCAATGTTTATTTTTCCAGGATGGTACATCACTTTGTTGTCAATACTCCACATTCACAACACCTGATGCTCTATTCTTGATGATGCTTTTTGAAAAATGACTATAAGTAACTTAAGAGTTCTGTGATCCATTTCATTTTCAATTTCTAGGCATGACACATAAAATGATAACAGGTAGTAGTAGTTTTGTATGGCTTTGTTGTTTATATTTCCACTCCAGTTCTTTTGAGCCATTTAAAATATTCCTGACTGCAGGAATGTATTGTTGTGTATCCGCCAGGGATCTTTGTCATTGGACAGGTTAGGACCAGGTGTTCTGTGTCCTGAGGGGCAATTTGACAATTGGGGCAAGTAGCATGATAACAGGTAACCATCCACAAGCACATACCTTTGTGAGGGGGTTCATTTTTGGGTTCTGCATATCAACATTCCATACCAGACAAACTTTGTGGTGCATATGAATTATCCTTAGTAAGGATAGGATAACTTGGAAGTCAATTTCAAGAAATTGTCCAACACATGCTAGCATGTAAAACTGATGTTAAACCGAATATGATGATGATGAATTGCCAATACATCACATTGTAGTTGTTACATTATTAGTTATTTAAATCAACTCCTTTGGCTTTTGGAGAAGATTCATTTGGTCATCATGCAACTCAAACACATCTTTTCATGCCAGCTATTGCAATGGTTTTGCTATTTCTGCATAGCCAGGTATGAATTTAGCATTGGAGTGTATTAAACATAAGAATATTGAGGTTCCTGCAGCATTCCTTGGCTCCCTTATATCTGATTATTTTTAATCTTCTTTCAGTTGGCAAAAAATGTCACTCTTGGAATTCTGAATTCACATTTCTTGAGTATCAGTATCATACCTGGAGTATTACATACAGATTTGCATATTTAGCTTCGTCAGTCACATGTACAAAAATGCCATATGCTATGTTATCAGTCGCTCACATTCTGAATCACATGTTGATACTTCTAGTTGAAGATGAAATAAAAATACATAAAGTGCTTTTATCTGAGCACCCCACTTTTAGTGCAATATGTTTTAATCTCCAGTCACTTTTCCATCAAGTCAATTTTTATGCACCCCCTGCTTTAAATCCAGTTTGCTGATTTTTTCCCCCATTTTTGTAATTTTTTGTATCTTTGATATTCAGGAGAACTTGGTTAAGTACTTGGTTTGTGTACCCATGTCAACAACCATGCCAACACAGATGTGACATTCCCTAAGTGGTTGCTTTGGGACTATAACAAGACATTACATCTGTGTACTTGCCTTTCAACTTTCTTAGTGTCATTCTTGGGTAAAGCATGTGGTGGCTCATCAACCTTTTCTCACTATTTTTAATAAATTCACCTGATTTGTTCTGTAACTGGCTTATCATTATGCTCTCTATGTAGCCTGATTTTACAAAGTTTCAATTTCCCATCTCCTTCAAACAGATGCTTGAATTTGACTGTGATATTATCAGATCTACTACATGGCATGTTGCTAGACTGACAGCTGTGCTAGGGTGTATTATAATAGTTGAATTCCCAAGATTAGGTCTCCCTTCACCTACAGTAACAGCATATTCTTGCCTCTTTCCTGTTTTTGTAAGGTCACACGTAAGTGATGGTTAGTTGTACCAGTTGTCTTAATTGACTCAGTTTGGTCATGTGCATGCATCACTTGATTACTACTATCATTGGTACAAGGTATCTTGAACTGTTTAAAATTTTCCCACTCAGCATTGTCAGGCATACTGGATATTGGACGAGAATCAATTACAACACTTTATTCTACTACAGTTAGATGTCTTCCCTCCTACTTAATGCACAAACTCTAACCCATTACAATCAATTCCATATGTGTGTTTCAATCTGACTTTATGAGTATAAGTTGAAGACTTGACTTGAATTTGAATTTATGTAGGCCTTTATCGAGATGTGTGTATGAAACACCTGCTGTTTTATTTTGCACATATGAAATGTTATATTCTTACATGCAGCAAAGGATTTTTCACTGGCTGTACACTTAACACTTGTGTCCTATGCAGCTCATCACAATCTATAAGAAAATACTTTGCCATATATAACCATGGTCTAATTTCCAGTTTATTGGAAGCTGTGTTCTTATTTTCACAACATCTGAGAACTATTCAGTTACTGTTCAAATGAAAATATAAATGTGATAATCTTGTTTGCAACTGAAAATATCAACTGTAAGCTAAACGTGGTTCTTATTTTGAAATCCACATAACTGCATATGTACTATTAATTACTTATTCATTAAATCTTCTTTGAATTTAAAAAACTCTTCTGAGCACAGTGTTGCTTATGTTTCATTGTTGTCTTTCACCTGGTGACAAATTATAAGTTGTATGAAATTCAGTAATGGAACTGATTTTCATGGATATTTAATTTTGCAGATTGAAAAAAAATGCATTTTGAGGGGATTGGTTTTTGCAAATGATGATGACTATGATTAACATATTAATAAGATTATTAAGGCAGATTATGATTGGCTTTCTTCGTTTTGAAGTTTGTTGTTAGTTTGTGTGAGTTTTCTTTCCAAATGTTCTTCATTATTTATTATTTGTTTTTTAAATTGCCTATGTTGCTGTCAATTATTCCTGTTCTTCCACAACCCCATTTTACATTCTACTTCCTTATTTCAATTTAGCTCATCAAATCTTAACTACTGTTATGATCCCAAAGAATATTGTTATGCTGTGAGAAAAATGTTGGCATCTGTACTAAAGACTTATAGCTGAACACTAAAACATTTGTTATAATATACATTACACATACATATACAATCGGTTCTTTTTGATTATCGTGCAGGTCTAGAAACATCCTCCATGATGGTGGGCTTCCCTCCAGATGCCTGGCTAGATTTCAATCCCACACTAGATTTCCAGGTGGCTCTATTCATGGGGTCACTTGAACCAAGGCCCCAACCAGAGACATTGGAAAAGTTTTTATGCATGTGACAGAAAGCACACCTTGACCTTTTTAGGCATGCATAGAGGGAGGCACATACAATCACATGGCTTATTTTTTTAGGCCTGAAGTAGAATACTACTTATGTTGAAGAAACTAATTTAGACACATAGTTTTCAAAGATGTTGCCATGGCATACACTGGGAACCATTTCCATGATTTGCTGTTGATTTAACCACTTACCCACTACTGCTAAGAATAATACCAAGGCTTCAAATTTTCATCACAAAAGTTTTTTCTGAGCTCTTTGTTTTCACTTTGTTACATTTTTGTTTTCTTTAATAGTTTTTCACATTTTGCACATTCATGTGGGATCTTCAACTGACTTTCATTTATTGATTTTTATCTCTCTTCCTATGTTTTTTAAACAAACCACCATTTATATTAGAAATACAAGTTAAACATTTTGATTAATGACCCCTATCTAGCCACTACTGCCTAATAACTTAACAATACACCTCTATGAGCTGACAAGGTTAGCTCATTCAAGGATGTGTTCAGTAGTATGGTATTTCAGTACTTTGCTTGCATTACCATGATTTTCATGTTGCCCGTCATCATTTTCCATTCTTCTTTGTTTCTATTTTTAATTGTCTGTTTGCTGATACTATGTAAGTAGTCTCTCATTTATAACAGGATACATTAATTCCAGAGACATGCCCAAGACTCAATCTGTGAACCCCTTTTGTAGTTGCCTGATGATCAACCACTCGTTCACTTAAAGATGATTTGAAGATCTAGGGTATCATGATATGATACTGTTGTAAATAACATTTTCAGGAATTTACCTTGACTTAATTTTATTTTGTGGCTACTGATTTTGGTTTAGTTTACTGTCGTCTTTAATTACATTTTACAAGGATCTGATATTATGAATTTTGTAGGGAAATAATACACCAATCATTGGAAACAACTGCTTGTTTGCCATAGTTTTATCTTTGTTATTTTTAATAAGTCTCAACTGGGACTTTTGTTTTCATTACAGACTGGAAGTATAGCAATTTCGGTAAGTTAAAAGTAGTCTCTGCAAAATTCCCATCTTTAATCACATAATTGCTAAGGATGGTGCCCGTTCTGATCCTGCCAAGATAGCAGCTACTAAGGAAATACAAGCACCAAACAAACCAAAAGAGCTTGTGTCTTTTTTAGGCTTAGTCAATTACTTACATCTTTTTTCTGACAAGCTAGCTGCACTAACAGCACCCCTACCCATCTTGCTGAAAAAGGATGTGGAGTTTCAGTGGGGTTCTTGCCATAATTTAGCCTTTAATGCAATTAAGGATGAAATCACTTCTGCCCTGCATTAGATCCTTCGAAGGAACTTGTTCTTCAGGTTGATGCTTCAAATCATGCCTTAGGAGCAGCCTTAATGCAGGATGGTGCCTCAATTGCTTTTGCTAGTAAATCATTCACTGACACTGGGTCCTGGTATCCCAACATTGAATTGAGATGCTCAGTGTCCTTTATCGTTTAGAACACTTCCATCATTATGTTTATGGCTAGCATGTGATTGTTCAGACTGACCATAACCCTCTGGAATCCATTTGCAAGAAAAAACTTAGCAAAGGCACCACCTCATCTTTCACAGATACTTCTTCATATACAGAAGTACAACTTCTCAGTTGAGTACCACCCTGGCACTGAAGTACCAATTCCAGATGCTCTTTCATGTGTATTGTCAAACACACATGGTACCATTTCTGATGTCAACATAGATATTCACCATCTGGATACCCATCTCAATACCTCTCCTACACATCTTGATGAACTGCACAATGCCACTGCCCTTGACACCGTCCTGCATGTTCTTGCTGAGCTGGTTGTGATACTTGCCTGCAGTGTGGTTTTCTGGGTACATTTTTCTGCTGATATAGAGAACATGGTTAATAACTGCTGTACCAGCCAGAAATACCAGCCTGCCCAACAACATGAACCTCCATAGAGCCACAATGTTGCATCTCGTGCATGGCACACCATTGCTGCCAATCTGCTCTCTTAGGAACATAACACATATTTGCTAGTTGGCAATACTTTCTCCAGATTTCCTATCATATGGAAGCTGAATTCCTTGTCCTTGAATGCCACCATTGCCTTCCTATCTAATATTTTTGAGGAGTATGTCATTCCATCTATGCTTTTCACTGACAATAGCCCTCAATTCTCCTTCCCCAAGCTTCAAGACTTCAGCCAATGGTACAGGTTTAAACATGTCACATCATCCCCTCACTTTCCCAATTCCAATGGCTTTATTAAGTGCCTGGTGGGAACAGTAAAACAGATTTATTTTTTTTAATCAACAGGGCTAGATCCTCACCTTGCCTTATTATCTTATTGTGCCACTCCACTTTCCTTGAACTTGCCATCCCCTGCTGAGCTACTTTCTGGGAGGAAATTTAAAACAATTTTAACTTGTCACCAGTGCACAGCCAGTGATACTTTAAGGGACAAACTTATTCAGACCAAAAACCCATCTGCCACATTGTACAACAAGCACTCAAATTCCTTGCCACCCCTAACACACAACCAGCAAGTCAAAGTTAGAGATCCTGCCACATACAACTGGGAACCTGCTACAGTAACAGATGTCTCACCTTTGCCTCTCTCTCAGTTCAAACAGCAAATGGTCAGTTCAGGAGAAATCCACAAGACATAAGACCAACATGTGACCAGCAGAACTAGAGTCTTGCTACACCTAGTTCCCAAGCTCTTGTGCAACCACAATCACCTGTTCATCACACACCAACAAACAGAAACTTTCAACCACCAAATAACTCAACACCTCAAGATAATTCAGTGTCACCAAGAACAGCTACTATGCCACTCCATTAGTCATGGCATACTTTCAACCCACCAGCCTGGTTGGATTCATAGGAACATTATTACAGACTATTATCGAATATATGCCAATTGGACATTCCAATTACTGTTTATATTATTCAGACTAATATGGACTGTTCTTCCCCTTGACTTAAAAGTAATTATGCTATTATATGCATACATTCTATTATTATGATTGGACTTTATCTTAAAGACAATCCTAAAGTGATCATAAACTATCATAAAATAGAGTATTACCTTCACAAAGAGGGGTATGTTATATTCTGTAATCATTTAGCCAAATCTCCCATCTGTAACATGCAGTCTTATTATAGCCTCTCTTTGATGGAATTGCTTATGTGCCACACTTTGATGTTGAAATAATCTCCATCTTGCTAAACTATGCTGAAATATAGTTTTTAGTTTGAAATGCAATCTTGTTTAATCTGACTTAGCAATCACATGTAATAATATATCAGTACCCACTTATCAGAAAACACTGATCAGGCAGGACTAGTATTGTATCTCAAAAGGTCACATCAGGATAATTTAGCTTTTTGGGGCTAGTTGTTGAAATGGTAGGCCTGAATAATTAAAAGATAGGTCTTTCTCACCCTAAAACCAGTGGCTTTCAAATTATGCTTAGATCATTGGATGCACTTCATACAATGCTAAAGGCCTGAATATGTTTTGTCAAGGTAAAATTGTTGTATTTGTATTTAATGTTAACATTTTTACTCAATACAGCAGAGAAAAGTCTGTGTTGTGTAGCTTTGCAGCATATTTTAAGTGGCCACACCAGAACTGTTTTTGGTACATTAAACAGAGTGGCCAAGTGGTTGATTGAATTAATTGAACAGGTTCCCATGCAAAAGGTCCCCATTATGTGCTTTAGTCACCCCCTAGTAGTACTCTCATGTGTGTATGTGTGTGTGAGAGAGAGAGAGAGACAGACAGACAGAGAGAGGGAGAGAGAGACAGACAGACAGAGACACAGACAGACAGACACAGAGAGAGGGAGAGAGGGGGGGGAGAGAGTGGGAAAAATGAAAAGATCAAGAAGTATTAAGTAAAAAAATTAAGAAAAGTAATACTCTGAAATTCAATGGTTTTGAATCTTGCTTAGATTGAAAGAAGAAGAACAAATTACAGGAGATTTGGAGCTATTTCATTTGTATTCTTGTATTAGTTCATAAGTCAGGTTTATTCAATTTGAATTAAATAGACCTGAGTTACATACTGATTTATACACTTTATGATATTATTGAGTTTGTGAGGCAGACAATGTATTCAAATTGAAAAATTGTTAAAATATTGAAACAAGTGTCCTTTTTGTTCTTTTTGTTTTAGATTCCAGCATGGTCACTGCTATTGGCATCTTGTGGTATATTGATTTATCAAATATTAAATGCAATTGGCAGCAGAGAGAGAATAACTTCTCCCATTGATCAAATAATCGAGTGTGCATGTGCTTCAGTTGTTAATTTCATCATTTGCTTATCAGCAGTATACACTGTTAGGATGGCAGAATATTGTGCATACATGCTTGTGTTTATGTTTACTGCATATTTTGTATTTCACCTTCGGCATTGGGAAACATATGTTAATGGACAGGTAGTAATAGGAAAGTAAGTATTTCCACTTATCTGTCTTGGACATAAATATTGTTATTTTTTTACTGTGAAAAAGCTGCGTGGTGAATGCTTGTAATATATGTTGAAAATTTAAACCTGCCTCAGACCATCTGAGAAGAGAGTTCATTTTGTTTCTTTAATAGAAGTTGTGGTGCAACAGTTCAGTGTCAGTGGTTATCAGCAATATTTGATTAGCTGACACTGTGAAATTCAAATATATATACACACACACATATATATATATATATATATATATATATATAGCTGCATGCAGAATAGGAGGCTTCGTTGTTTTGGTCATGTGGAGAGAATGGACAAGAATGCTTGGACAAGTAGATGCAGAACAATCAAGGTGACAGGAACCACTGGCAGAGGAAGACCAAAGAAAACATGGGAGGAAGTGATAAGGATGGATCTGAAACAAAAAGGTGTCAGCAGAGACCT